>JAJMVL010000103.1:0-29579 GCA_023082095.1 Dothiorella sarmentorum
GGGGGAAACAGCGGAACGAATGCATGAGCTGGCTGCGTGCGTGGTTCGTCCTCTAAAAAAAAAAAAAAAAAAAAAAGAAGGGATGATCCTTACCCCCACATATGTAACCGCGTTCCCGAAGACGACGACCACTTTTGTCATGCGTTCTCGGAAAAAAAGATGTGATACATCACTTTTCTCTGATCTGACCCCTCCCCACCCGGAAATCGTTTGCCAGCATAAGCAGCAGCAGCAGCAGCAGTGGCAGCTTTTTTGCGGGTACATACACCTTGGTACTTGCTTTGCTGTGCTGTAACTGTGCTGCAGAAACTCACATACGTACGTACATACATTACCGTGCACCACGTCAAAAAAACAAAATAAATAACAAAGGTTCCACGGTAACGAAGTGAAATTCAGTCATAGAGTAAGCAGCAGTGTAGGTGGAGGAGGAGGAGGGAAAGGAGCAATGCACATAGACCGTTAACCGTTGGTAGAAGAAGAGAAGAGTTTCTTCAAAAAACAACACAGAAAAATAAAGAGCTACTACGTACTTACATGCCCTTTTACTTTGCCCCGATTCCAGTGCTACTCTTTCTCTCTTCTCAAAATAAGGAAAAGGTAAGAAATAAAAAGGGACTTTTGCCTTCTGTAAGCCATGGGCTTCTAAAGAATAAAAAGCAGTACAAGAGACGAACAAAAAACGCCAGCGGCATGGGAGAGAAAAGGTTTTCTGAACAACATGAAAGTAGGCGTATGAGCAGCGCACACGCAAGCAAAGAAGTGACAGGACGAACGGTTGTCCACACCAACAGCCAACGCTTGGCTTTTTTTTTTTTTTTTTTAAAAAAAAAGTTTGTTTTCCTTTCTTTTCCTTTCCAGGGACACTTTGTTGGTGACTTTTGCATTTGATGTCTTTTTCCTTTCGCCACATGAACCCTCCAGCCAGCAAACATGATTTCCTTTCCCCCAACCCAGTGACATCAACCTTCCCCCTCTCTCTCGCTTGGTGTGCCGCATTACCTCCCCAATGACCAAAACGAAAGAAAAGAATAGCAGAAGAATCTGTTTCAGGTGCGCCGGGGAGATTTTTTTTTTTTTGAAAATGCATGTCTCTAGAAGAAAGTAGGGCCCCTAAAATCGATACGTGTGTGATGCAGCCGAAACTTTTGAAACTCGCACAACTGGCCGCCGCCCCCTTCCCGCATGACCCTTTTGAATGCTGGACAATATTGAGAGAGATAGAGGGGGAGAGAAGAGCAATGTGAGAGGTTATTTTCTTGGTTTCTTTGCCGACCAACCGTCTGACTCCTAGGAGAGTACAATGACCCCAAGTGCGTGGCCAACGCCGGTTTTGTCTTTGTTTTCTTTCGTCGACACACCCACTGCCCCTGGTGCAACAGGTCGTTTTCCGACGTGTAAGAATGATAGGGCCCCCAGCCATCGACCAAGGAAGAGAGCTGTGCTGTGGTGAGACCATCAAGTCGTGATTATCGTATCCTTTGCTTGTGTGATGACCGCAAACACCCCCCGAAAGAGAAAAATTTGAGCCGCCATGAAAATGCATGCTGGAAAAACCTTGAACGCAACAAAATGCAACGCAACCATGCTGGAGATGAAGTCATGACAAAACCGGACTGTAGCGAGATCGGAACGTATCGGCACTACCGAGAGGAGAAAAAACGCGGGGGATCATGCGTCTATTGCTGGAAATTTGATCCGTTATCCGCAGCTGCAGGCGCAGTCAGTACAGATTGTTGACCCCCGAAACGAGGGGGAAACATACGTTGTTGGTACATGTTCTGGCCCTGGGCGTAGGGCGACTGTGGGTAGCTGCTACTCGCATTAGACGCACTACTCGGGTACATCTGTGGGTTGGCAGCGGCATACTGGGCCATCTCTCCAATTGCACTGGGGCTTTGCGTGCCATACTGCGGTGGCGCCTGGCCACTGGCTGCGGGAGCGTAACCGATAGGAGGCAACTGAGGGCCGCCCATCTGAACAGGCTGACCCATTGCTCGAGGCTGACCGTAGATGGGCGTCTCGGGGTTGCTGTTATCGGCGTTGTTGTTCTGTGCCTGACGCTGCTGCTCGGCCTGGCGCTGGCGCTCCTCGTCGGCTTTGCGCTGAGCCTCCTCTTCCTTCTTCTTGGCCTTCCACTCTTTGCGGATTTCTTTAAACTCTGTTGCGAATAATGTTAGTTGGCGTCATGTTCGAACACTAGTGGGGGTGTGGTGTGTTTGGTGTTGAAGCTAGACAGGGCATGGGTAGTCTTGTACTAGCTTCCGGGCCACCATGTCGAGGACTCCGACCGAGCGGGAACCACCAAAATAGTTCGCAACACCAAACGCGCGCCGAAAATAAACCTGGGGTCGATCGCGCGCTTACACGGACCATCGCGACTAGTGAGGAAAACAACACCACATACCTTCTGGAGTGCGCTTTTGGCCGTGCGACTGCATCGTGACGTGCGCGTTAAGGTGGTTAAGCGTGCCGTATGCCTTTTCACACCCATTCCACCCACACTTATACATGCGCTCAATTTCCTCGTAACGCCGGCGCGGACGCTTGTGCTGCTGCGCGCCGGGAATGGGAACGAAAGAGTAAACGGTTGACAGTGGGTGACCGCCCTGAAAGATTGACGCGTCAGTTTGAAAGTCCGACGCGAGCGGGGCCGAAGCGCGACGCGCTACTTACTGTTGGTGGGCGCTGTACCGGCGACACCATTGAAGGCGCCGGAGGGCCCGAGGACACAGGCGCGTGTCCGTACATGGCGTGATAAGGACCACCCCACTGATCAGGACGCCCGTAGACTGGCGTCCCTGGATGTTGCCCATAATGGGGCATCTCGTGTTGCGGCGGGTAGGGGGAGTATTGACCGTGGGGAGGGTAGGTAGGAGAGGTAGCCGCGGCTATCGAGGGATCTATAGGTACTTCGGGGTCAGACTTGTTGCTTTGCGCGTGGTGGTTGTTGGCATTGCCATCAGGCAAAGGCATGGACGGACTTGTTGCTTGCGCCATATTTCCTGCTTGCGGTTGCTGACCAGCCGGTGGGTAGTGTCCTCGCTGAACGTATTCCGGGAAGGAGCCTGAGCGCGCCGAAGACGGATTGATGCCGTACTCGGAGGTAGGAGTGGCAGAGGAGGAGAAGTTGTTGGCACGAGGATCGGAGCCCGGGGGGTATTGCGCAGCAGATGCTTGATCTGCGGAAGAACCTTCAGACTGAGGTTCTGTCGTGGCAAATGAATAGGGCGAATTCAAACCTGACTGCGAGTAGTCGTTTTGTCTACCGTCCATAGACTGCGCGTGTCCGTTGAGGTGCAGAGCAAGCTTTTGACTTGGCGAAAGAGGGCTCTCGGGTGCTGGGTGAGGAGAAGGATAGCTAGCGGACATGTCACGCTTAATTGGCAAGCGTCTGCGGATGATTCGCCGCCGGGTGGTGTCGACGAGCAGGAGGAGGAAAGGCCGTGCGGACCGAGGCTGGGATCCAAAACAGCTGACTAGAAGGCCGTGGGCGGACGAAGTTGACAAGTACGATAGCGTACGACTTAGACGCGGGTGATGCGCAGGCCGGTCTCTTTCTAGGTCAGGCTAAGAGAGGGAGGAGAGTTGGGCGCTCGGCAGATTCGCTCCGACGCCCACAAGGTCCAAGATTGCGCACAGAGGCTGGGTGGTGCGGGCGCTTGATCGGTAGCCTGGCTATAGCTGGCTGGAGCGGTGCTGACCGTGGATGCTCGCTCTGGTAGTAGCGTGGTAGCGCGCGCCGTCAAAGGTGCAAGTGCGACGTGCAGTTGCACGGATGCCGGGTGCTGGTGCTGGAGAATATCAAACAAGATGGAGGTAGCTGAGGGCGGCTAGCGGCAGGTAGGGGTTATGGTGTTTGGGCACGGTGGGAGCGTGGCGTGTGCCCTGTGAAGATTGCGGCGCCAATTGCTGGTCTGGCCTTAGCTTAAGCTGTGAGGTAATGACGCCGAGTCGCTGGAGATCCCCTTGACGCCGCTGGTCCCAGCCGTGTTGACGGAAGGATTCTCTCTGAGCTTTGGGACGGACGGACGGCGGGCTAGGCTGTGCTTGGGAGCCGGGAGAGGGAAAAGTGGAAAGGCGCGAGGACCTCGGTACCCAGGCGGGTTAAGAGCGGCCGGTAGCGCCACCACGTATGAAACCACGGTGAGAGCCCTGGACGCGGGCGGCCCAGACTGCCCAGTGAGAGCGACCGGACCGGCGCTGGCTCAGTCGGCCCTTCCACGGGTGAGCGAGGTAAATAGACTTCGCGTGGACCAGATTTTGCGCAAGCTATCCCAGCTGCGCTCTGACTGATGAGCAAATGCCGCGGCTGCGAGTGCCTGACCGTGTGCAGATCCTGAGCGCATGCGCCGACGGTCCCGGGGGTGGTGGGTGGTGCTGGTCAGGTGTGGGCGCGCGTTCTGGCGCTCTGCCGCGTCGAAGGGAGCAGAGGTAGAGGGGTGGCAGGCGGTGCTGCTGCTGCTGCTGCTGCTGCTCGAGAACAGGACGGGCGGCGTCACCGCTGGCTTGGAGTCGGTCGCTGCTGGGGCGCTGCTGCCGGCGACGGACGACGCGCGCAGCTCCAACGGCGGGCAGTGTAGGAGCGCGTCACACGTGTTGCACGCACGCGGTGATCTGGTATGACGGCAGCGGAGGGGATAGCGCGCAGCGGTGCGAGATTCGCGATGGGCTAGCGACGGAGTCGGGATGGTGGCAAAAGTGGCCTGGCTGAGGTGGAGGTTGGTGTGCGTCGAATCAAGCACCTGCGGGCTAGCGCAGCGACGAGCACGCGGATATTGGGGTTGCGCGCCAAGCCCACATCGGCCTAGCAAAAGGCTTGTCTGAGTACGCGTCAGGGCGCGAGAGAGAGAGATGCGGATTGAGGCTGAGCAGCCAGCGAGAGCGCAGAGGGCAGGGCGCCGAGATACACATGCAAAACGCAGCACCCGGGGGGGAGCCTGCCGGCAATATTGGGCTGTGGGCATAGACATGCAATTATCGAATGCCCGCCGCGGTGGAGCGAGCGCATTCTGGGCGTGTTGCTGGGCGCAGCCAGTCGGCCACAGACATTCGACGCACTCCTCTCCGCACCAGATTCCGACACTGCCCTTCACCGCTCTGTCTCAGCATCATGTTTCTGCTGCCACCACGCGCACAGCCGAATGACGACGGCAGCGATCACAGCTCGCGTATCAAGCTGCCGTTTTGCTGCATTTGTCATTTGCCTGCGTTACATCTGCACCCTTCCTCTCTTCCTCTCCACCGCGATACGAGTCTCGCACGCGGCAATGATGCGCGCAGCGGCCGGAGGAGCGGCAGGACAGACTGGGCAGCTTTTGATGGGCCCTCGCCGGCCAGCCAGCGACTCGCAGGGCACGAAGGCAGATGCCACTGCCACAGGCAAATAATGGCGATGGGAGGGTGCGCCTCATCAGCAGCGGTGCTAGCGTCAGGCGGGGGTAGCTCCGCCCGCAGACACATCTGCTTGCAGGCGGGCACCTTGCGCTGTTGGGCGTAGCCGGCGAGGAATGCGCGCTGTGATTACGATCTGCTATCTCCGCATGGGGTTCTGCCACCGCACCACAACTCGACAACCGGTACTCCTCATTGCTCGCCCGGCCGGCCAGCCACGTTCCTGCAGCCTTTGCTGCTGAAAAGAATGCCCGAAACGAGCGGGTCGAGGAGTCATGTTTGGTCAGGGAGAAATGAGACTGTTGCTGCAGCCGGCGGCCATCCCTTGGCCCCGTTTGCATGGCCGCATCAGACCCGGTTCTTCGGCGCCGGCCGCTTGCGAGCTGTGTCTGTCTCATCATCAATCGTCGAGCGGCCATGTGTGCGCGCTCACAGTGTTTACCTTGTTCGAGAATGAATTTCGAATGCCGCCGTCGCCGCCGCCGTCGCCGCACTCCCGCCGCCGTCGCTCTCTGTCGCCTCCGCCGCCAGCCGTTCGCCCATGCCGATGCTTCCGAGGAGAAGTCCAGCGAGTATACCTGGCAAAACCGCGAGCTCCGGCGGACGTCACGGCGCCGCATAAAGAAGTGGCGTCTGAGCAAAACACCGCTGCCAAGCAAAGACATTCTGTGGCTCCCGGTAACAAATATGGTGCCCCGTCACAGCGGACATTCCTCCTGAGGCTGCTACTCTTCAATTGATGTTGCTCCCGGCCCCCCGTCATCCGATCTCACGGCCGCCGGGCACATCGCAAAATTACGACCTCAACCATGGCTGTGATGCGCTTGAAGGAGAGGCCCAGGCTCGGGCCCTGCACAGCCTCGTCTCCCCTTGACTCGAGCGTCGTCCTCTCGATTTTCCCCCACCAGCCGTGACGCAGTTTTAGCCCGCGGGATTTGTATTGTCGGTTTCCCGTGCCCGCGCGCCGATCGCCCACCTTGAAGGCACGGCAATGCCATTGGCCGATCTGCCAACTCGCACGTATGTACCTAGGCGCGCCATCATTGGGTTCCGTTGTTTCCCATCATCTCCTCTAAGCCCGGTGCCCGTTTTCCCTTATTCCCAAAGCCTCGCCTGCGGATCTACTTCGCGATCCATGGATGCTTCAGCCCGCTCGAATCGTCACGGCCGGCCCCATCGGGCGTCCGACGAAGTGAGAAATAATAATGCGATGCGAGAGGCTGACACACGTCTCCGAGCGCCCCTGGGATGGAACATGTCTGGACTCTCGTGGGAAAAGAGGAGCAGGCCAAACGAGGCTCTGCGTATCAGGTCACCAAAGGCCCATCAGTGTGGATCGTCCCATGTCCGTGCGCAGCGTATGTGTTGTTGTGCCGTGCGTGCGCAACTTTTCATGCCATGCGAGCTCAGTGTACACAGACCGCGGGTGGGCGATGCTCGAGCAAGCGCTGTCGAGCCTCGGTTCGCCCCAGCATCACCTGTGCAGGAAAGGGAAAAGGGCAGAGGCCCTCGCGTTTCCCCACACAATATTGGGAGTGTGCGCAAGCAGCTGTGCGGTGATATCGAAATAAGGCCCATGACTAAGATCCTTAGCCCGTCTCCCGACCTTGCGTCCGTCTGCGGATCCCTTTCAGTAAAGTCGCCCTTCTGCAAGAGCCCTGGTCGCGCTCGTGGCCGCCGTGGCGCTCGCGTTATTGCTGCTGCTGCTGCTGCTTCCCGCTGAAACGTCCTTGCTTCGTGGACCCAGCGTGCCTTGCTTTCATGCGGCCGGCTGGAGAGGGAACAAGGCCTGCCTTGATCCCTGATCCCTCGGTGGTCCTTTTTCACGCGCGCAAGCAAAGAGGAAAAAAACTCCCGGGCAGAAATACCCAGGGATCCTCGACCCTTGCAAAGGGCCGGGCAGCCAGGATGGTGTGGCTGGCCGGGATGGTGAATCGTCGCCCGCGAATCATCCCGTTTGGTGCCAGTGCGGCCGCGCGCCGCCGCCCGTCGTCACTCTCTTTCTCTCTCTCGGCTACTCGGCTGTCACCGCCTTCTGGCTGACAGACAGCGCAAAGACGCACATGCGCAAAGGCAAAACGCCCGGGCGTTTCTCACGCGCAGGAGCTCGGTGTTTGGCGTCCAAGGCGAACTCGGCGCCTCCGCCGTAACGAAAACAAGGGTCTTGCTGGCCGCGAATCTGATCAGGCTGGCGATAGCGCTGGAGATCCCGGTGCCTGTTTACAAGGCCACCCGCCCGGGAACAACATGTCATGGGGCGAACATGTTTGCTTGCACCTGTTTGATCGCGATCTTCCCACCCTGAACCCCAACCCCCTTTTCTTCTCTGCACCCTTCGGCAAAATCCCAGAGCCAGAGATGGTCCGAATGCGCAGTGTCGAGGAGAAATAATAAGGCCGACGCAGAAGCGGCCGGGGTGGCGGAAACAGGCTTCGATTGGACATGTGGCCGTGGCGAGGCAGAGCGTGACGCGGGACAGGAAGACTTGTTGGACATGCAGCAATGCAGACCAGAAGGACGGCCGCCACCCGGAGCCAGCTGCGGTGCGAGCAGCAGACCGGTCAAGACACCACACAACCGTGCATTCTCGTTGTTTTGCCCGGATCAGATTCGCTCGGGAGTAGAGAGAGGGGTGGGGGGGAAGGGAAAAAAGGTGAGAGGCAAGTCGGGGGAGGGAAAGCCAAATTAAATCAGAAATATGACCTGTCGTCTGCAGCAGGAAAGCAATATGCAGCAGTAACAGGTACAGGACGCGGGTGCGGGACCAAGCGCCGCATGCCCTTGTGCCCTTGCTGCGGTGATGCATGAGGGCTGGTGGGGGATTATCTCTCGCCTTTGCCTTTACCAGAGCACCGGAACCAGTTCGTCGCTGGGCATGCAGCAGCAGGCAGAGTGGAGCTCCTGCGGCTGTGTCCTAAGCAGGTGGTAGAATAGAGATTCGCAACTATTACAATGGCAAGTACCGTTGTTTCGTATTGCGCATTCTTTCTTCGCTTATCTTCGCCCATTTGACCACTTTCCCATCTCTTCCAGTCATGTCGTACTCTCTACCCCGGTCTGCTGTCACCCTACAGGTACAACATGTGGCATCCTTGCACTCTCCCCAACCTCTACATCTAGATCTCCACTGCAACCGTAGGAGAGGAGCGAGGAAAGAGACAGACAAAGTGTAACATGTCCTGTATCGTCTGTCGCGTGCACGCTCATCATGCAAGCTGCCTCCAGCATTTTCCCCATCTGATTTTATCCTTTTCTTGCCAGCAACCCTGATGCCTGTCGGGCCGGCTGCGTTTGGCTGTCGTTTTCATGCAAGTCGCCCATGACCACATCTACACAGAGCAACAACCCTGGCACAACGCAAGCAAGAAAGCAACCAAGCCAACGAGCCGCCACTAGTAGCTGCCTGCGGCTGCCACCAATGTCCTGCATGCATGCACGCCCGACGTGGGGAAGATGGAAGCCTCCAACGTTCTGGATCCCCTTCTAGCCTCTCTCCCGCGTGCTGGGCGTCGGGCGTTATAGCTGCCGGATGCGGCCAGCACCTGTACCTGCACCTAGCCATTGGAGAGGTAGTCCGAAGTCAGTAATAATACATGCTGCTCTCACTCGCTGTAGCAACGGAACGGCTGGCAGCAAGCCATCCTTTCCTTTCAATGAACAAATACATCATTGCTGGCTTCTAGACTGCAGTTCTTCATCTTCCGGCACGAGCAAACATGCCCACTGCCGTCATGGCCCCCACTGCAGAGCACCGGCAGTTGTACTTGTGGAATTGAGCGTCCCGACAACGATAATGATGATGAGCATCCAAAAAGCAAAAAGAGCGGAACCCGCCCACACGCTACACGGGTTCCCAACCATCCGTGAACACCAATCGCAATTTACAACACTAAAGTACCGTCCCCATCAAGATCCAATGACGTGCAGCGGATAAAGCCCCAAAAGAGCATCCAGGAGGAGGTAACACGTGGAGCAGGAAGCAAAAGCACCCGTGGTATCCGCAGAAAGTCTCCATCATCCACAACGCTACCTCCCCGGTCCGATAGATCGATGGGGTGGCTTGCTGAGCTGTCTCCGCCCTACCACCCGCTGAACTGTACACGTTCCCCATCGATCCTACCGTGGTGCTACAGTTTACCACGTTACCCCCTGTTTCTCTTCGTCCTCCTCGGCTTATCCGACATGCTCCTCGTCTCGCGGTCGACAGGAGAAATCCCAAGAGAGAGAGAGAGAGAGAGAGAAAGGTCTCCACCTCAACCGCAGCGTCGATCCATGGAGGAAAAGGCAGTGGCGCCAGAAAAGAGGAACCTCATGCATCGCTTGCTACTCACCAGTGTTCCATCTTCCTCTCATCACAGCGTGTCATCAAAAAAACGGGCGGCATGCAACCGTTGCTCCGGCCCAAACAGTCAACAAAAGCGAAAGAGATCGGCCGTTCCAGCAGGCAAAAGATCATCCGGCCATCCGGCCGGCCCGCGCAAGCCGTTGTCTGCCCTCCATGTTCACTAGGTAGATACTATCAGGCGAGGGTTAGGCGACTATCAATATAATGGTTACTCCGTCACGTACATGTACATAGGTGATACAGACATACATAGAATATCATCATCAGCAGCAGCAGCAGCAGCAGCAGCAATCACAACCATTACCTAGGTACCCCAGCCATACGCAGTGGAGAGTTTCTCCGTCCTCCGTCCTCCGTTCGCCGCTGCTACCGCCCGCCCGCGATTGCCAGGTCGATCCCGAGTGCGAAAAAGCGAGCGTAAGTACGAGGGGCCGCACTGATCATCGTGACGACGGCGGAGAAAAAAAAATAAAAAACACGCAGGCAACCAACGCAACAGAAAAAAAAAGGGAACCCACCAGTGTGGGACCGAAGGACCGAAAGAAGGGGATTGACCTGTGCTTTTTCCTCCCTCGCCGTCGGGTAGTGATAGCAGCGATCGTCTTCCGTAGGTGGTGCTCGAAATAACAAGAAAATCCTCAAGGGCAAACCAGTTCACAATCCGCGGTTTGCAAGCTGGTGGAAAGGAAAAAATGGTAGAGCGATTGGTTGGGGGCTTTTTTTTTTTCTTTCTTCATTTTCCTCGGTTTCCCCCTTGCACATTCACAAACGTCGACGACATCTTTTGTGGCTTGACTTTCCGTTCGCCTGCGAAAAAGGTCTCCACAGCTTTGCCACGCCACGCGCAGTTCGATGATTAACCAAGGCAGAGCGAAAAGACGTGTTCCCAGGACCCAGGAGAGTGGGCAGAACAAACGGACCCGAGAAACGCTCGAGCCCAAAGCTGGTGTCGAATGGGGAGAGAGGGAAGGGTTGATGACAGTAGTTCGCCCTGTGCTTTTTTCCTTTCGTCTTTCGGGTGCAGGCGGTGACTACGGATTACTGACCACCACGCATACCAACGCAACACGCAACAAAGCAACAGAAGCAGAGCAGAGCAGAGGGCAGAGGGGGCAGTGCGCGTAAACGGTGCGTGCGCTGTGGCTTTTCCTTCCCCTCCAGCTCGTCTGGGATGATTGAGGAAGAAGAAGAAAGCATGACGGACACTCTGACCACCAACACATAACACACAGACGGTACCCATAATAACTTTCGCTCGTACCCATTGGCCAACCACCAGGGCGGGCAAACGAGCGGACGACAGGGGAGTGGGGGAGCGTGACGGGCAACGCAAAAAGAAAATGATGGCAGGCAAGCATCCCCCTCCCCCCCGACGGGAAAGCAAAAGAGGGAAAGGGGGGCGTGCGTTTTTTGCGTGCGTGATGAAAGTGAAGGGTAAGAGCCAGAGGGTGGTTCGTGGAGCGAGGCACGGAGGCACGAGGGAGGAGGGGGAGGGGCCACCACGGCGTCAATCATTGTGGTCTGTGTGGCATGCGTGCGTGCGTCTTTGTTTCTGCCGTGACGATAAGTCATCAGAGTTGATGATGATGAATGATGAAGACTGGCCACCACCGGCTAGAGACGGGAATAGGAAAAGAAAACCACCGAAAGTTGAAAAAAAAATTAAACACTGACCATGATCCATCATCTATTTTGGCAAGTGCCGAGAGGGATGCTCGTCATGGGAGTGAAATCGCTTGGCTTCTTCCTCCCACTCTTACTCGAGTGACGAGGCGGCCGCGTGAAGGAAGAGTCATCATCATCCGCCTCATCAAATCCCCACCAGCCGAGACGCACAGGTGGTGATCTGCGCCCGGAGGGTAAGGAAAATTAAAGAACAGGTGGGGTTCTTTTCAATATTTGGGGGCAAAACAGACGTGCCCGAGACGAGCATGTGAGCGAACAGCGGAGGCGGCCGCCAACCGTGCCTGCTGTCCCTATCGCTCTCTCGCTCTCTCTGTCTCTCTGTCTCTTCACAGGAGGTAAGTATCAAGCGAACAAGGCGCACCGAAACAGAGATCAAACTCAGCAAGTAAAGAAAAGAAAAAAAGCATAGGCGTCAGAGCGCTCAGTGTAGTACATACATACATAGCCGCGATTTCCTCCGCGTCCCCTTCCCGCGAGTAGTACCCTTTTCTTTTCACGTACTTGCCGCCGCCGCCGACCGTAGCGAGCAGCTCGATTGGGACTAACGGCAGATCATCTCTGGTGATATTCACACGACTCAGAGGACACACCCGCACGCGGTACGGGCGAGAGAGAGACGACAGAGAGGGCCATAGCGAGGCGAGACGAGGCGAGACGAGGCGAGACACGGGAGATTGATGAGAGGATAGGTAAAAGCATGGAAATAGCAACACGAAAGACGTATGGCGGCCCAAAAAGCCTTGGCCCTCAAGGCGTCATGTTATCGAATTGTATTATTGAATCGTCGATTTCGCCGCGACGGGAAAATTGCAACGGAGATGAAAGCGACGGGAATGCCGACGGACGACGGCTGTGGCTGGGGTAGATAGATTGCCAATTGTTTCTTTCGCATCTGCTTCAGCACAGACAGTCAATCAAATCACCATTTGGCTTGCCTCGCCTGTGAATTGCATTCTTCGTCAGGTTCAATCATGTAGCTACTGCACAGCTACTGAAGAAGCCCTTCTATCAGCAGTTACAGCAGTTGTAACGTTGCCGTCGTAAGGAAAATGCAATCGTGAAAAATAGTCGCAATCTTCATCATCCGTCCATCCATCCGCTTTTAGCTCGATCAAACCAAGACTGTCAACTGATGAGAAGAGTCCTGCGTATCGAATGTGAAAGCAGGTAATCCGTCTCTGATAGCAGCCGCTGAAAATGAGGCAAGGAAAACCTATTCTATGCAAAAAAGAAAAACCCTAACCGGAAACGCCATGATTTTTTAGTGGTCCGAGGCTCGTCGGTCCTGAGCTCAGAGCTCGTTGGTATCTATTACAAGTCAAACCTGCCGGGCTGCGCAACGAGTGCGGTTGCGTAGACGGACTAGTCGTGCCGTGTTCGCAACATGTGAGTGGGTCATCAAGCGATTTACCACCTGCTGTTACGGCCAAGAGGCTGCGAGTTACCGCCAGAGTGGTAACCTGTGGTATCAAAGAGCTTTTGTCATTATCTAATTTCTATAACTGCCAAGGGTTCGTTCAACGACGGAAGAACTTACCACCACCACCACGGCCACCGCCACCGCGGCCACGACCACCCCAACCACGACCACCGCCACCGCCACCGCCGTAGCGGGTCATCTCCGAAAGACGAGGATCGATCTGCTGCTTGGACTCGGTGAGAACCTGGACGAGGTCACGAGCTTGCTTGGCATCTGTTCCGAGAGGTTAGCATGTGTTTTCCGACGGGATTCGAGGGGAGCCGAAAGAACTTACTCTCCGTCGTGAACAGGGTGATGGCGGTACCCTTGGCACCAGCACGACCAGTACGACCGATGCGGTGCACGTAGTCCTCTGAGTTGTTCGGGTAGTCATAGTTGATCACGTGAGTGATGTTGCGAACGTCTTTGACATGCATCAGTTAGCTTGAACCTTAGGGTAAGTCATCGAGCAAGCGATCTTGGTGTCGATCGCGTAAATCTGCAGTATGTTGCATGCACTACTCTCTGTGCGCAAGGAAGGTCAAGGCATCCTTGGCGCGTCGGCAAGGCGTTGGCGGTTCTCATCTCATGGTCAGAAACCTTGGAAATGTGGCTTGAGCAAGTCAAGAATCCTATCCGACTCTGTACCCGGTTGGTACGAAGAGAAACGGAAAGTGAGCGAAGCAAGCTTCGCTGCAGTGAACCACCAAAGTTCCCTGGGGGAGAACCAAGAAAATGAAAAAGCCCTGGACGTCATGAATGCAAGCGAAGGCGCACGAGAGAATAGAGAGCAGAGCATCACACAGATCACGCAACGGAGCAAAACACAAAGGGAGGGGGGATGTGCAGGAGCAATCGCAACCATACCGATACCACGAGAAGCCACGTCCGTGGCAACCATGATGGGGCTCTTGCCCGTCTTGAACTCGTTCAGGACCCAATCACGCTCGTTCTGCTGCTTGTCACCGTGAATGGCTGCAAAATACGTTAGTCTCTGGTCTCCAGGACACGTGGAACGTGAACAACTTACAAAGCGCCGGCCAGCCGTCCTGGCGGAGGAACCTGGTGATGTCATCGGCGACACGCTTAGTACCTGTGAAGATGAGGACCTTGTTGTTCTTGTCGTCCATGATGCGCTCGAGGTGCTTGGACATCTTGTCACGCTTCTCGAACTCAGAGACGACCTCGACGATCTGGGTGATGCGGTGGTTGGCCGAAAGGTCCAGAGAACCGATGTTGACCTGGATGAAGTCGGTCTGGTAGTCGGACGCGAGCTGGCGAACCTCCTTGGGCCACGTAGCAGACCACATGCAAGTCTGACGGTCGGGGCGAATCTGACCAATGATCTTCCTGATTTGGGGCTCAAAACCCATGTCGAGCATGCGATCAGCCTCATCGAGGACGAGGTAGGTGACACGCCTGAGGTTGGTCTTGCCAGACTCGAGCATATCAATCAGACGACCGGGAGTGGCAATGCAGACCTCGACACCGCGGGCGAGGTCACGGATCTGACCACCCTTCGGGACACCTCCGTAGACACAGGTGTTCCTGATGCGAGAGGACTTGCCGAACTTGCTGATCTCGGTCTGGATCTGGACAGCCAACTCACGCGTGGGAGCGAGAATCAAGACGATGGGGCCGTCACCGGGGGCGAGAAGAGGCTGGGCGTTGATGTGGACAATGGCGGGAAGGCAGTAGGTGAGGGTCTTGCCGGAACCGGTCTCGGCGATACCGACGACATCGCGACCAGAAAGAGCCATGGGCCAGCCCTGGGACTGAATGGAAGTGGGCTTCTCGAAACCCTGGGCCTTGACCTCGTTCATGACGTATGAAGGGAAGCCAGCCTCGTCGAAAGTGGTGACAGGCTTGGGGACATCGCTGCCGTGGATGGACATCTGCCACTCCTTGCGGAAAGCATCAACCTCCTGCGGGGTGCGGGCGGCGACGTCGGGGTGCTCCTTGTAGAAGGACTTCTCGAACTTGGGGAGCGAGTTGATGTCCCAGTTCTGTTGCTTCAGGCCGGCGCCGAGGTTGGACATCCTGTCGCCGCCACCGCCGCCTCCATAACCACCGCCGCCGCCGTAGCTACCACCACCGTAGCCACCACCACCGCCGCCGCCGCTGTATCCGTTGCTGCCGCCGTAGCTGCCGCCACCGCCGCCGCCGTTGGAGTAGCCGTTGCTACCACCGCCGTATCTAAGAGTGAAATGTTAGTGAGAGTTCTGGGATGCAAAGAACGTGAGATCTGACGGCCTCACGCAGAACGGAAGGCTGGGCGCGTCGCAAGACGCGTCGGCGATCCGCAGCGTGAAGTGGCCGGGTGCACGGAGAGGAGAGGTGGAGGAGTAAGATGCAGGGAACGCTTAGGACGGCGACACTGCCAATATCTAGACCTGGGGGTCGGTCATACCCGCTGGAATAGTGACTGGAGTTGTAGCTGTTGGATCCGTAACGTGAGGACTCGTACCCGTTGCTGTAGCCGCCGCCGCCGCCGCCGCCGCCGCTGCCGCCGCCGCGGGAGCCGCCGTAACCACCACCGCCGTAACCACCGCCGTAAGACATGGTGTCGACTGGATCAGTAGAGACCGGCTGAGCTGATAAAGGGATCGTGGGCTGCGCGCGTAAGTTCCGTGTCGCTGTGAAGTAGGGCGACGTCGGAGATGAGTGCAGCTGATCGCAACACGGTGCAGTGAAGGAGAGAGGAGGGTGTAGAAGAGAGAAGGTGTGTGAAGCGGATGAGGAAGGGCGGGTGGATGTTTTTTGTTGGCAAGCGCAGGAGCCCTGGCTGGGAGGCGAAGGCAACGCAGAAAACTTCGGGCCGGAAAAATTGCCTAGGCTGCCGCGCTAGCGCTCTGATTGGCTGCGCACAGCCCTATGTTGTCAAAACGGCGCGCAAGCCCATGTCAAAGGGTCCAGAGCATGATGCGCATCGCGGTACGAACTGCGCCCACAATCGCTTTCTCCATCACTGGCCGGCTGTATGCCCTATCACCTGCTCAACTGACGCTGCACGCACACATATGTCTGCCGCCCTCCCCGCAAACCCCTTCACCCGCTTAGCCACTACAAAGAACCCATATCCCAGAAGCCCGTCTCCATCTGCGCCAAGCCGTCAGCACGCTTTCGGACAACAAAAACATTCAAGATGAGACGCAAGCAAGGGATGGTTTACCTTTGTGGCATGGATGAAAATCTCCACCAGCTGCTCGATCCTGCTCGGCGACTGCAGCACCGCGTGCTTCTCGATGATCTCCAGCCCGGCCTTGACAGCTTCCGTGTAGTCCTCTGCCACATACTGCTCCACCCAGTTCCAGTACGAATTTTCCTCGCGCTTGGTCTCCGGGTCGTCGTACAGCCTTCTCGCGATGTGTCCGTACCCGATCAGGCACGGCATCAGCGCTATCTGCAGGCCGAACCAGTCCTCCGACTGTCCGATGTCAAGCACATACCGTGTGTATGCGGTGCATGCTGCGAGTACTGTTAACGTCATGTTGCATGTGTATTTGGAAACCACTTTACCTGGATGCTCCTTGTGGCTCTCAAGTTGAGTTTTGGTCAATCCGAAGCCCTCGCAATACTTTATATGCAGACTCATCTCCTCCTGAATATGCTGGACGATTCTGGCCGACATGTTGATATCGTGCAGATTCTTTGCCTTGTAGGCGGCAAGCGCGTTTGCCCGAGAAAATTGTATCTATGAACATATCAGCCTCATACTCGGAAGGTCTGCAGTATGTTACTGACAAGGAAGAGATAGTCCTGGATAAGGTAGTTCTTGAACTTTCCAAGCGGCAGGGTCCCATTGGCGAGCTGCTGCACAAAGGAGTGATGCGTATGCTCTCGCCACGGGCCCTTCACATCCTCTCTGTCAAGGACGTACTCGAGGAAACGGCCACTAGCAGACCGTATCAGTAACAAGAGACACCAAAGCCTGCTAGGAGAATACTTACGGTGAAAAAGGCAATGTGTACGTCGAGTGGAAGTGATTGATCGGGCCGCTGCCTTTACCGAGGTCCTTGCTAGTACGAATGCCTGCCTCGATGTAGTAGTTGGCCATCTTCACGGCCTGTGCGATATCAATTCCGGAAGCCAATCGTACCGCGATGGCAGCTATAATCCTGTTAAACTTGCAAGAAGGGAATGTAATAGGGGATCAAGAGGGATTGCTCACAGGCAAGGGAACAGCCGGTTCCATGAGTGTTTCTCGACTTCAAATATCCCGTTTCCAGGATGACATTCTCCTCGCCGCCCACCAAAATATTCAACACAATGTGCTTACCCGAATCGCCCGTCGGGACGACCCTCTCCTTTGTCAGGGGCACATGCCCACCCTTCAGCAGCACATACTTGGGCCCCAGCTCGCGCACTGCGTTCGCCATAGCAACGAGATCACCGACGCTTTTAGGCTCTCCAAAATCCTTACCGGCACGCTGGAGGATGAGCTGTGCCTCGGGTAGGTTCGGCGTCAGCAGCGTGGTCAAGGGCAGGAGCTGCGCGATCAGCGTCTCAATGGCGTCTTCGGGGAGCAGCCGGGCGCCGCTCGTTGAGACCATGACCTATGCGTAAGAGGTATGAATAACCTGGACGGCAGTTACTAGGATTAAGAGTCGAGCGCAGACGTACTGGGTCGACAACGGAAATAGCAACATTGTACTTCTTCAACGCATCTGCAACGACCTCGATCGTCGATGCCGATGCCAACATGCCTGCAACCGAAACAAGACGTTAAATCACCACTCAGAGGGAAATGAAATTCAGGGAATAGAATATGAGAACGAAGGATGATTGGTGGATGATCCTACCTGTTTTGACGGCATCAATGCCAACATCCTCGATGCATGCGTCGATCTGCTTCCGGACGAAGGCAGAAGGCGTGTGGTGGATATCGTGCACGCCCTGCGTATTCTGAGCCGTGAGAGCAGTCGTCGCGGTCATCGCATAGCCTCCGTGAGCCGCAATCACTTTCTGGTCGGCCTCGAGGCCACTAGAGAGCAAAGAGTCAGAGAGTCTGCGGTGGCGCCACATGCACTCAACAGGCTAGAGTTGTTGCGGCATTGCCTCACGTACGCTCCGCCAGAGCTGTCTGAGCCAGCTATCACTAGAATCCGCTTGCCATTCATGGCTCTGGATTTTGTTGTTCTGAGCCGCGTGATGTTGGGAAAGGGTTGTTTTCTCTTGCATTGGATGGGAAAAGTAGGCGGCACTCCGCCATCGCAGCGGGCCGAAGCGAAACGAGAACGTCATCGCCTTCCTTCGAGCACAACAGCAACTACTAATTCGAATATCGTTCATGCCACCCGCCGGTATCCATTACAGCCACGAGTCTGCCATTTTCCATTTCGCTTCGCCCCAGTTGGTTTGCATCTCTCGTAAATATTACAATTCTGACCCCAAACCCAATGATCCACTACCATCTGTCTTTCTTTTGCCGAACGTTCATCCACCAACATCATTGCTACAGATCAGCTCACGTCTGTTGGAGTCTTGTTGCAAGGTGCGAGTTTTCCCGCCGATGGCGTTCAATCCGAGTCAGATACGTCGATTTCGGACTCATCCGGGTCTGTCGTTAATTAGCCATGAATGCTCCATAAAAGCCTGCCCAACAAGCTCGCCATCGGAGCAAATGGGGGCAGCAGGTCTACCAAGCTTCAAAAGGCATACCTCTCCATGGGTCGTAATCTAGTTTACCGCCCATCTTCTCCGCGAACGTCTGGTTGATGAACTTGACTTCGCTGTCTGGCAGCTTTGCTTCTGGCGCCGCTGAGCTGACCATGAACTCGAAGCCCCGATTGCCAGCTCCGAGACGGTCAACAAAGTCCAGGAGGCCATCAAAGGTGAATGTGCTGATTGAAGCAACCTCGAGACGGCGAAGTTCTTTGAGATTGGCGAGATCGGGAAGGACGGCGTCGCTGACCCGTAAACCGGTGAAGTAGACATCTTCTAGATGAGGCAGGTTCCTCGCAAGAGTGATGATGTGCTCGTCGTTGAAGAAGTCGGAGACTCCGATGAGCTTCACTTGTTTAAGCTGCTTGAGCTGCACAAGGTTCTCAATGATGGTGTCCACATCATCCCTTGTCATTCCGTCCGAATCTGCCGCAAGATGAAGCCATTGGAGGCTAGTGTGATGGGCTAGGGCCCGGTGGAATTCCGCTCCGGCATGAGCAGCATACAGGTCGACGCTCAAGTTCGACAATTTGACGTCGTCTTGAAGAAGGATAGGCGTGACCTGCTTCACAGCCGAGAAGAACCCAGAGAATGAGAGACTGCGGAGACACTTGCACTGACGCAGCCACTCGCTGACTTCGAGGAACACGTCATTTTGTGTGGCTTCCAGGTCCATGCTCGTCTCAGAGATGAGCTCCAAGCTCTCGATTGCAACACAGTTCTTCAACAGGCCAAGGTGCGGGAGCGCTTCGGTGTTTAGGGCTATCTTGATGAACCTGAGAGACTCGCCGTGGGAGTTGAGCGATAGCAATGTACCTTCTCCGATGTCGGCGCGACTAATACTTTCAAAGTATCTTAGCTGCTGGGGTTGAAGTCCGGTAAGAAATGAGGCGAGCTGTTGGTCCACCTCTTCGCCTTGCCTATTTGGCTGTCAATGTTTTCTGAAGCCGCAGCAGACACAGGGTTACCTACCAGGTATAGAAGCTAAGAGCGTCGAACTTGGGGCAGTGAGCAATGATAGCGTTTTGCGCCTCGGGATCGCTCAGAGCGTTCCCCTCCCACAATTGAAGCGAACTCAAGCGCGGGAGTCTCGGGGCCCATTTGATGAGCGCGCTTGCCTCCACTACAATAGAGGATCAGTGAGCCACCAAAAGAAGGGTCTGACAAAACTTACCATTCCCAGAAATCTGTTCAAGAGATGGCGTGTGTTGGGTTACGGCTGTCGAGTATCAGCTCGTCAATGTACGAAAGTAGGAGATGGTGGGCCTTACCATCTCCAATGGCATTCACGGCGGCGTTGATATCCAGAGCCTCGGGTCGCTTCCTTCCGCCAGGCTTGAGAGGCGGAGGACGGTACATGATCTTGAACTGGGACATCTCTCCAGCGAAGAACATCCTGTAGATTGATCAGTGTGCTTTGCGCGAAAGGCGTGTGAGGACAAGAACGCTCATGCTGTCTCGGGCTCAAGTCGATGTTGAAGTGTATGCAGGGAAGTCACCTACTTGAAGATTTCAGCCCTCCTGACCTTGTCGTCATCATCCAGAAGGTAGCTCAAGTCCCTGCAGTCGAGGGTCTTTATGTAGCGGCAATAGGGGAAGGCAGTGATGCCAAGGCTGGAGGCAATGATGGAGTGCCACAGTATCGACCACTTTTGGGTAGTTAGCAGCACGTTAGCAGGAGAGCTCTCACTGTCTCCGCCGCCGCCGATGATGGGCGATGCATTGTGCGACCTTTGAGGGAATCAATTTGGAGCTTCACAAGAATGGATCTGTTGATGCGTACCGGTAAAGGTTTGTCAAGGCCGGGACGGCAAAGCGCTTGGCCGTGAGGGCGCATTGGAACAGGGTATCGAAATCCTTGGCGTCGGCGAGTTTTTCACACACGATGTGCAGAATATCTTCAGGTACGTCGAGCGGCATCTTCGGCTGGATGCGACACTCGTAAAACTTGTGCGACGGGAGTGTGCTGCTGATGTTGTCGGGGTTGTTGTGTGTTTGGCCGGGGAAGCTCGGGCGAGACGCGGCGCGTGAACGTCATGCATGGGCAAAGCGCGCCGCGACACGCCCTCTGCTGCCTGCCACACCACCATCACTCGAAGCCCATGCCTGCAGCGCCGCGCGAAATGGTCGCGCTGAACTTTACTCTGCAGCCAGAGGCCTTGGCCGCCTTGCATGACGCGCTGGTCTGCCTCGGCAAATTCAGCGAATCCGTCTCCATTGAAGCCCGCCGCGATAGAGTAGGTTTCATGCCTCATTTCTCAGGCAGAAGCTCAGCCATAACCTTCTCTCCAGCTTTCTCTCACAGCTCTCAACTCGTCCAAATCCGCCTACGCCTCTTTCGCCCTAGACGCTTCCAAGTTCTTTTCATACTACAAGTTTACCCCCTCTACAAGCAATGTTGACGGTCGCTTTACCTGCCGCATCTACAACAAGGTTTGCCGTTCTTTTACATTTCTCTGCCCATTGTTAACCACCTCTCAGGCACTTCTTTCTGTCTTCAAAGGACGCGTTCTGGACCCCCGCGGAAGAGACACTACTGTTGACCGATGTGAAGTTAGCTTACAAGATCGATCAGACGACGCAGAATGCCGACTCATCATCAAGATGCTCTCCAATCAAGGCATGGACGACACCTTTCGCTTTCATTCACGCAGTGGTGCTGATTAACGACCCAGGAGTCACTAAAACATACAAGCTAACATACGAGTCTGTTGAGGTTATGCATGCCCTGTTTGACAAGCAATCTGCCCACAACCGCTGGACATTACGCTCATCTGCACTGAGAGAAATGATCGAATACTTCGGGCCCAAGACCGAGCAACTCGATGTCTACGCCGAAGACGACCGGGTAACATATACCAGCTACACCGAGAAAGTCAGCAACGACAAAGGCAAATATATCAACCCCTGGCCTCTTCCCGCAACACCACTCTGACTAAGATTCGCAGAAATACTGAAACACCCACTCCAAACCGCCGTCACTCTCAACACCTCTGATTTTGAGACCTTCGACGCCGCGGAGAAGATGCACATCGTCATCAGCGTCAAGGACTTCAAGGCCATTGTCACGCACGCCGACCATCTCCGCGCCCCTGTGCATGTCTACTACTCACAGCCAGCGCGCCCGCTGCAGTTCAGCTACGACAGCTCTGATGTCGGCCTCGTCTGCGAGTTCACCCTCATGACCCACGGCGACTACCAAGGTCAACCCAACACCTCCGCCCCCAACAGCAGCATGAGCGCCTCTCGCGCCATGACCACCCGCTCCAACAGCACGGCGTCCAGAATGCAGTCCACAACCACCGCCGCCAACCGCACTCGCAACACCGCAATGCCGCCCCCCGCCGCACCAGCCTCGCGCACCTCAACGCGCCAGCGCAGAAAAGCGCCTCCCGGTGCCGCGACACGGCCATCGCAGCAGCTGCAGAACCAAGCGTACGGCGAGGAGTCAGAGTCGCTGTTCATGTCGCAAGACGCGGACGACGACGATGCGCGGTGGGATCCAGCCGCTGAGGAGGAAGAGGAAGAGACGCTGGGCTGGGACACGAGCGGTGGTCACAATGCCCCCCACGCAACATTCAGGGATACAACACCAAGAGCATCGGGCGCGACGACGAGGACGATGACGGCGGGGAGCGCTGTTGCTGACGATTGCTTGGAGGGGTTGGAGCCTACACAGCGGTTGTCGCAGGTAAGTAGTAGGAAACTCGAGCCTTTTTTGCGGTCTGCTTTGGTTGAGCGGTAGCTGACTCTTTCTTTCTTGGGTAGATCCGGGGTTTGTGGTGAAGAGGGAGCTACTTGGGGGTGTGGTTCCTTTCTCATGGGGGTTTCCGGAGAGGAGCATACCTAGCTGTCCGGTTCCCTTCCATGGCACTGAGTTCGGGACGTCGCCAGCATAGGAAGTTGGTAGTGAGTTTAGCTTCCAATTTTCTGACAATATGCAAAACTAAAAACTATCAGCGAGACAAAACAGATATGCAGATAAGAGAAGAAAATTACAGGCTCAACTCACCACTTTCTCTGTACATCCAACTCAGTGTCGAATCCAAAGCCATAGCATCCGGACCTGGCGTTATAGTCCTTACACCAGGAAGCTCTTATCTTGTACAAACAGGCGGTCCGTCAGAAATAGATTCCCATCTCCAAACCCACGTGTGATTAGCGGCGATACTGCTAATTCTGGTGCACGTGGACGAAGAACTGATACTGCCTTCCAGCAACAACCAAAGACCTCAACGGCATGCTCCATTGGATTCCAACATGGGAACGGCAAAGAAAGGGAAAGAGGCAGCCCTCAAGAACCCAAATCTGGCTTCAAAGCTGCGCTCTCTTGGGGAAAACCTGCCACTTCTATGGAACGTATGCCTCAATCGCATAATCTATTGCAATATAACCGTTAACGCACCGAAAGACATATTGGTAGTCATATTCTGCCAAGAATCTTATCGCCATCTGCCGGGATCGGATTGACGTCAAAAACGGGGAAAGATCAACTTAGCGGCTGAATTGGGGGCTGCTAACGTTCGTCTTGGTTCCTGCTTTGGCGCCTATGCAGCGCTTTCCTCAGTTCATATCCGTAGCTGCATGGTGCCTAACCAGCGGCTGCGGGCCGTTGGGGGAGCGCGTTCTTGCATCGGGCAGTCTCATGTAAGGAGAGAGAGCGGATTTGGAATAACAACCCAGTGCGAGATCCACGGGCGGAGTGTAGCGTACATGAGCACCAGGGACTGCTGGGAATTTCTTGGATGGCTTGCTGCATCTTCATCAGCGTGTTCTGCTGTAAGTATCGGCATCAACTCCGATCGTCACAGGCGGTGGAGATTATTTCTCATGCGACGGGCCTGAAGAAGGATTGAAGGATTGCTGACCCGATGCCCCACATCCGTTTTATTTACGCGTGGCGCTTAAAAGGCAGGGAAAAAGAATTGACTCCACTCTTACCCCGGCTTGATGTCCACCTCCAGCAAACATCTGATCATCACTCCATACCTAGGACTTCTGGACACAACCCCCAACCATGCGTGCGCAGCATCCGAGCGGGGATGGGAACTTCCTTCATCATACCTACTGTGATAGGTTAGACTGATCGACGTCGGGAAGAACTACAAAAGAATCAGCTCAATCTTCCCGCTCTTATATCCGGTCCACAGGCTGAGCTCCCAGCTACCTCATCTCCAACCCTCCGACGGCACACAACCGCCAGCGCAACCCCCCCCCCAATCCCAACCATGGACAACCCCCCCAACACCAACCTCGACAACTCAGATACATCCAAAGGCGCAGCAGCCTACACCCCACTCCTCCTCAAATGGCTCTACGACCCCCTCGTCCTCGGCCTCTACTTCACCCACGCCTGGCGCTGCCCCACCACCACCCATCTCCTCCCCTTCTTCACTGCGCACACCAGCCGCCCCGATGATCCGTCATCCCCCCCCGCGCGCCGCCTCCTCGACATCGGCGTCGGCACGGGCTACTTCCTCGAGCAGGCGCCCCTCGCCTCCACCACCGACCTCGTCCTCGTCGACCTCAACCCCAACTGCCTCGACGCCGCCGCCGCCCGCGCCCGCAAGGCGCACCCGCACCTGCGATGCTCGACCGTCCAAGCCGACTTCCTCGCGCCCTGCGGCTTGGCTGCTGACGGCATCGGCGGCATCGGCGATGGTGGAAAGTTCGACGCCATTTCCCTGATGCTGCTGCTGCACTGCGTGCCCGGCCCGCCGGCGCGCAAGGCCGCGGCGCTGGTGGGGTTGAAGCATTTGCTGGCTGAAGACCGGGGCGTGCTGTTTGGGGCTACGGTGCTGGGGCGAGGGGAGACGCACAATTGGTTTGGGCGGTGGTTGATGTGGTTGCATAATAAGAAGGGTACGTTTGATAATCGCGAGGATGAGGTGGCGAGCTTTGTGGGGCCGTTGGAGGAGCATTTCGAGTCGGTGGAGTGGCGGGTTGTTGGTGTGACGTTGCTTTTTGAGGCGAGAGGTCCGAGGTTGTAGGTGCTGTTTGAGAGGGCCAGTTGGTGAGTTTTTGACACGTCATGATTATGGTTGGGAGTGCGTGTCTGAGGATATGCATGTAACGAATCACTCGGAATGGTTTGGTTCAACATCTGGCGTTTGCTTGTATCCACATCAAATCCATGGTGCCAGCCTTGGGGTCATCCTTCCTCCAAGCAGATGGCGGACCACTGCCACTTCAATGACCATGCACCAATAATGATGCTCTATCTTTATCTCTCTTTCTATACCAGCATCTTCGAACGATAGTGAGCTTCATCGTTTTCTATGACAAATCTCTGAGATGTTAAAGTGTCTTTTACCTTTTCACCGTTACCAGTGTCAAGCTCCGCAAACTTAGACGAGAAGACGAGCTTCAGGCCCAAGTCATCTCTTCTTGTCTTAGCTGTTTCTAAACTCACTTCAGCCATGGTGATGGCTCGGTGCGGCTTGAAGCGTAGGTTGATAAATGTTAGGTAAAGAAACATGTCTACTGATCAGCGAGGAAGTTTCCCATCACATGTTGGCGGGCAGCTGGACGGGAAAGAACCAATCAGATATGTCACCTCTCTCAAGTAACTGAAATAAGAGCTTCAGTATCTTTCTACAATGGAATAGACATCTCTGGAATGCCACACTGGCGGTCCTCTCCGTAGAAAGAATAGAAAACCCGAGGGATTTCACTTCGGTGC
Source organism: Dothiorella sarmentorum (assembly GCA_023082095.1). Taxonomy (NCBI): domain Eukaryota; kingdom Fungi; phylum Ascomycota; class Dothideomycetes; order Botryosphaeriales; family Botryosphaeriaceae; genus Dothiorella; species Dothiorella sarmentorum. The sequence goes on from JAJMVL010000103.1 coordinate 25,231, forward strand.
TCCGTCCAGACACCCTAGATCTTTGAAAAGCCCAAAACAGACCCTATACATTCATCATCAAGTTCGATCTCTAGAGATGGTGGGAATATGTGTTTTGAAATGCTCATGCACACCATCATCTTTCTGCAATGCAGGGGTCTAAACTTAGTTGGAAATTCTCCCACCAATATGTCCAAGCGCAAAGCCAGAGCACGCCGAGGTTTTCAGGTATGAAATTGTTTCCGAAAGTGAAAACTCCTCCCGGTTGTGCTTGTTAGAAAGTACTGAGCTGCACCAAGCTTGAATGATCCGTCCATCAGTGAGAAGTAGGCTTTTATCCGTGAACCCCACGGCGCTGACTTGCCATACATGGCGAAACCTATGCCATCAGCAGACATACTGCTTTCTCGTGGCACATGAGCCCATCTGCGTAGCCTAACCACGCGCGCCACCAATCCGCTGCCCATTAGCCCTCCTCCCCATGGAGTAGAGCCGTCAACAAAGCGACCTAGTCCAACGACCTGCCTCTCCCACTAGCCTTCCGGGTCTTGTATCGGTGGAACCGACAACACTCCGAGCCACTTTGGCCCGCTATAGGCGTTCTACTACATCATTCAACTAGAAGTGGATTCGGAGCGTCTCGTGCATTTTATCCCTTCGTCTGGAATCCAGGTACTCAGTCTGCTGTTCATCAACATCAAGTACCTCCGTTGCACAGCATCAACATCATATCAATGCTGCTCTGTATCAAAGTACCGTTGCAGAAACAACACGCGTCTCGTCGAAACTAGGCATCACTACCATATCCGGCCAAGAAGTGCGCGCACCAAGAGTGGAGAACGTCCAAAATCCAGGAGGAACACAGCGTCCCCAGTTCTGTATGCTTGCTTTTTGCCAAACAAAATCTTTCCGAGTGCCTGCTCCCATGAATGTCGAAACAAGTGTACCGCGGAACCTCGGTTTTGTGCAAGCAAGAGAGCAGAAATCCGACACGGCGTCAAAGAGCCCGGTGACGTCCAGAGCAGCCACGTTTTCTGCAAAAGCCAGTGACAGCAACCGGACTTAACAGCGCATGACATTCCGCTCGCCGGGCACGGGCGGGACCGCGCGCAGGAAACCGGATGCAGCCAGAACGTGGCGGTCAGCTGCGCTCCGCAAGGAGGGCTGCGCGGGCTGGGTCGAACAGAGTCGATGGATAAAATGGAGGGTTCCAGCAGCGTTTTCTTGATGTCTGCAGCATCTGTGTCGAAACTCCACATGTTTGTCCTCTGAACTACTCGGCAGTACTGTTCTTCCGAGGTTCAGGGTGCCTACCTATCTCTGCGTGCTATGGGCTGACCAGTCCCCCATACTCTCCCTTTCTTTCTGAAAGGCAATCCATTCCTGCTTGAGGCACTCTACCCCCTGCTTTCTAATTTTGTAGTGATGATCATAACCATCGACCGAGGCTGATGCTATTCAGTATTAGCTCTGTTTTCCGCAAAGCAGCATCTTCACATCACCTCGGGCTGCATATACTGGTCTCCTTCCCGCCCAACCATGAGATCCTATGACACATACCGGATCAAGCGTAGACAGGACACACACGCACATCTTCAGGCAAACAAAATGAGAGGAAATGAAAAAAAATCCGAACGCGGATGGATTTGACTAAAGCATGCACAAAGACGAGGCGAACGAAGGTGTATGAAAAGCAAGGCTGCACCATATCCCAGACGGCGCGAGCCCACATCGACCCAAGAAAGCCAGTCCAATCCCATAGGCGCCGCTGCAGAACCGCCTGCATATTCGCTTGGAAAAGAAAGAAACGCATTAGAAAGAAAAAAAAAAGCCGCAAGAAGTTGACCGTGTAGCGCTAATCATCATTAACAGCAGTACGCTTCCGCTCGGCATCAGCCCGATGGAAGCTCCCAAAGGGGAGACACTCGAATCCCGGTGGAGGAGGGTGGCCAGTCCTGTAGAAGTCATCAGTACAACGCGCTCCAAAGTATATTCCTCTAGTGATACGCACTTATGGTAAATCTTGTTGATGTTGATCGCCTTATCCTTCAATGCCACGTTATCCCTGTTTGCCAGCACATTGTCGCGCTTTGCATCCTCATCCTTGATTCTTTTGTAGATTTGCTTAGAGCCGCGGAACTCCTCGACGTAAGCCATGAATGCGTTCGTCTCGTCATCAGTCCATGGTCTCTTCCCGCTGACCTTGCCGGGATGACTGCTGGGCAGGCGATTCGCTTGCCGGGCCACGGCTTTGAGCTGGGCCGCCGCAGACATTGCTTCTTCCTCGTCACTGCTCTCCGCCGGTTGAGTTTCCTCTGCCACAGCCGGCGTACGCCTGGCTTGACTCTGTTTACGTGCCGAAGACGGAGGCGCCGAAGGTGCGTATCGCGCCTGTTTCGAAACCGGTGCTTTCCGCCTGTTCTCGGGCACACGCCTCTCAAACTCGTCCTCATCATCGTCCGTGTCCGTGTCCGTCTGAGCACTTGTTCTCTTACGCGGACTCTTGCGTGGGGGGGAGGTTTCCTTTGCAGACGACATTGGAGACTCCTCGAAGGAGACTTTGGTCGCGCCGGGCTGTCTGTCATAAAGAGATTTGCGAGGCGGGTTGCTAGGGCCCACCGACACCCTCCGCATGTTCTCTTTGTTCTGCTTTTCTCTTTGGCGCAGAATATCCAGTTCACCCTGTTGGGTGCTACGCTCAGCGAGAGAGTTGACGAAGGTTCTTGAATCATCTTCATCTTCATTCTCATCTTCCTCCTCACCTAGCACAGGCGGCTGGTAGTCATCTTGTTCAGCTTGTGACACGGCGCTTTCCGTCGGGACAGGTTCACTTGGTAGTTCTGCCGGCTCTCTGTCTTCAACGGGATGGTCTTGTCCGGACAAACGGGCAAGACGCCTCCTTAAGGCGCTGATGACACCAGTTGAAGTCTTGGGAATCTGCTGGCTCTGAGATTCTCTCTCTGTTGTGGATCCGCCTTGGCTTTGAGATAGGCCTGACCTGCGCCTGGATTCTTGGGTGTCTATTTCAAGATGTTCCTTCAAAGACGCATGGATTGCGGAGACACCCCCCAGCGTGTTGATCTCGCCTTGGAGCTCAGTGTTGCGGATGCGAGCCCAATTCAAAACGTGAATGATGAAATCAGACCACGGAAATGCAGCCATGAGCGCATCAGAGTCAACGTAATCCCCATGTTCGAGCGCCTCTTGGCCTCCTCGGAAATAGTGCCTGATATGTTCAATTCTTCGGAGAATGGGGTTTTTGATGAGTTCCGACAGGTCGTCATCGCCTGAGCCGAGGCCCAGAATCTCCCATCCGCGGAGACGATGCATTTCGGACATGTCGTCCTCTTCACCCTCTTCATCTGGCACGGCGAAGAATATGATCCGAAGCATGTTGTCCGGGTCGAAGCCTTGGTCGTGCTGGCGTTTTACCAGCAGGTAGACGGCAACCTGTGTCCGAATGTCCAGGGCGAGCTGAAAGGTTTCCTGAACAAGAGCACTACTTCCCGGCGTGGGCTCCTCCAGCTCGCTGTCGTAGAGAGAGGGCAAGAAACGCCGCGGGAACGTATTGTCTGCTTCGACGAGAGTACTGAATATGATATCATTGTCCTCCTGCTCCAAGGTAACCATTTGTTTCGCGAAGGTGGCCAGGTTCGCTTTGTAGATGATGGTGTCTGGCCGGGCTATCTCACCACCGGGCTCGTAGAGATTTGTTTTGCGAGCAAAGGCCTCAAGGACGGTAGCTTGATTGATGTAGTCGCCGGTACCAAAGTTCTCGCGTACTTCAACAAATCGGCTCACACGCTTCTCGAGAACTTGCCTGAAGGGTGAGTGCGGATTGCTAATGTTGGAAACAACAGAAGCCAAGTTCTCTGCAGATGCCGTCTTTGGGGCGACAATGTCCAAGACTTTCCCAGCGTCTGTGAACAGGTCGTCCAGGAACTCCAGCATGGAGTCGGTGTCTAGGTCGCCTGGATCATGGACGCTCTGGGCTGTCGAGATTGCAGTGATAGCCGAAATGCTGGACTGTGTGCCGGGTGATTGGTGAACGGTCGACTCATGAGTAGTGAAGGAAGGAGGAGTTACCTGGCGGGCACCAGCAGTTTCCTCCGTATTCGGCTCTGGGAGATCCGGATACTGGACAGGCACATCTTCCTGGACAATGGGGAGACCTGTGTGGATTGTTGTTAGTGTGAATTCTTAAATTCTTTATAAGGGCCGATTTGAGGTGAGTTTGGGCAATGTGAGGGAACAGAGTGTAATGCAAAAGTGAACAACAGCAACCCTAACTCCAACCCTAACTCTCAACCCTAACTCTCAACCCTAACTCTCAACCCTAACTCTCAACCCTAACTCTCAACCCTAACTCT
>JAJMVL010000103.1:29589-127165 GCA_023082095.1 Dothiorella sarmentorum
CTCCAACCCTAACTCTCAACCCTAACTCTCAACCCTAACTCTCAACCCTAACTCTCAACCCTAACTCTCAACCCTAACTCCAACCCTAACTCCAACCCCTAATTCTTGGCATCCTAGCTCTTGGCGTGAAAATTTTTCAACAACAAAAATGACCTTACCTTTGGCTGCGGTTCTTCGGGTGGTGCGTCTGGGGGGGTTGTCGACGCTACCTGTGCTCTCAACACTAGCACCACGAGCTCCTCTACGCGTACTTTTTGCAATAGGCAGCTCTTGCAGCTGCTCGATGTCGTGGCTTTGGCTGCGGGTGGTGCGGGTTCGCGGAGCAGGATGGTGGTGGAGGTCGCGTTGCGGCGTTGAGCGAACGCGTCTGCGTTCCGCCATCATCGGCGGCTTGGCGCGTCGTCAGGGAGGTCGAGCAAACTGCCTTAAGCCGTAGTGCGGCCACGAGGAGATGCTCGCTGTGTACTCGACTTCAATTAATTAGGTTGTTGGTGAAGCGTGTTGCAGCAACGCGTACTGGAGGGAGGATGGGTAGGTAGCAAGGGTTAGGGTTTGCACGGTCCCGTTCTTGATGCGCGTGCACGTGACGTCTTTCTGCCTCAGGCAGTCAACATCACCATCCGGCAGTGCTCGACAAAAACAGAAATTCATGTGGAGATCTGTATCGTCGCGTTCGGCGATCGTGCAACCATCGCGCGGGAGATTTGACACTTCGCCTCCGTGGCCGCGCCCGCGGAGTCGGCGTTGCAGGCATAACAGTAAACGTGCCAGAGCTCACAATACATGTTGGCCTTCGCGCACCATCTCGCCATTCATTCTTGTTAAATCGTCGGCCAATCGCGGAGTACTCATTATTTGGCGGACAAGACGGGCTGCACCAAACTGGCCAAGCGCAGTGGTTTCCGCCCCTTGCGCAGCGCGCGCTTCAACTTACGTAGCCCCTGCACCGCCTCAGACCCGTCTCCTGCTCCACGCCGAAGCCACCTAGTCTCAACCTCGCAAATGCACCACCGCTGACCCCGACACCTCTTCCTTTCCTAACCACCTCTTTTCCCGGGGCGCCTCCCACCCTTTGGCCGCCAACGTCCGCTCCTTCACCTATTTCCCGCCTTCTACAGCTTTCTCTTCGTCGCCAAGGCGCCCGCAATCCTACGTCAGCGACCGCCCGCTATACACAGCTGCCCCTTTAACTTTTCTCCCGCCATCGCCACCTCTACGCCCGGGCAACCATGATTCTCAGGAAGCAGAAGATTGCGGCCCTGCTGCTCCTCCTGCCCGTTCTTTCCTCGGCCGTGGTCGTCGATGTCGACGGAAATGGCGTCCAGAAAGTTCGCGAAAAGGATACCGCTGCGATTACGAACAAACTCGAGGTCGGCACCAAGGACGCGCCCGTCGACGGGCTCGACGGAAAGCCTCACGCCGGGCCATTTGTGGTGGAGAACACGAAGGAGAAGCCTGCGAAAGGCTCCAAGAGCTACGAATCGCTCTCCGATACGATTACGGTCGACCGAAAGGAGGCTTCATCTGAGCTCTTGAGCGAGAAAGACATTGGCGTCATGGACGACCCGGACCGCACTTCGCCGAAGAAGGGAACTACGGGCACCGAGGGCGGCGTCTCCCAGCGAACCAAGCAGGACAAGACGGAGGCAGTGAAGGGCGAAAAGCCCGGCAAGGTTCCCGTCGCGCCGGATGAGGAGCGCCCGCTGTCCAATGATGAACAAGAGCGCATGGGCGTGAACTCCGCAGACGAGGAAGACGACGAGCTGGCATCGGCCTTGGAGAAGGCGAAGGGTGCGGCTGGTTTGGCGGTTGGTAATCCCATTGCGCGCATATGCACCAAGCTCCAAATCGAATACTTGCTAACCATCAGCTGCATCAGAAACCCACAGACCTCCCCGAGTCACCACACGGCGATAGCATTTCCTCTAAACCTGTCATTCCGAGCATGCCCAAGGACACCTACGATTCTTCCAATCCCTCCACTTCAAAGACATCAACAACCACCGGAGAAATTGACGGTGAGGACGGCATCATCCAGCCGTTCCACTCGTTCGTGCTGTCCTTCATGATGATCATCTTTTCGGAAATTGGCGACAAGACTTTCCTGGTCGCCGCGCTCATGGCCATGCGTCACGCCCGCCTCGTCGTCTTCACCGCCGCCTTCGCCGCTCTCATCACCATGACCGTTCTCTCCGCCGTCCTTGGCCACGCCGTCCCAACCCTTCTCCCCAAGAAGCTCACAAGCTACGCTGCCGCCCTTCTGTTTTTCGTCTTCGGCGTCAAGCTGCTCCGCGAGGGTCTCGCCATGAGCCCTGACGAGGGCGTCGGCGAAGAGATGAAGGAAGTGGAGGCCGAGTTGGCCGAGAAAGAGCACAGCATCGGCAAGAAGCGCCGTTCTTCCATCTCCCCGTATGCCCTGGAAGCCGGTACCCGCGGACGCCGCTCTCGGTCCAACAGCCGCTTGCCCACTCACCGCAGCCCCTCTTCTTCGCCCTCCAGGTCGCCCTCCCCCGGTGGTGCATCTCTGTCTAACGCTCTGGGCGGATTGAACAACCTCTTCTCTCTGCTCCTCAGCCCGGCGTGGGTTCAGACTTTCGTCATGACCTTCCTCGGCGAGTGGGGCGACAGAAGCCAGATTGCAACGATTGCAATGGCTGCTGGTCAGGACTACTGGTGGGTCACTGCTGGCGCAGTGGTCGGCCACGGTTTGTGCACTAGTGCCGCCGTCATCGGTGGCAGGGCCATTGCAGGAAAAGTCAGCATGCGTGTTGGTAAGTTTATCTCACTCCAGTGTTCTTGGTGATGAATCAAGTGTGCTAACGAATATCCCCCTACAGTCACGCTGGGCGGCGCCATTGCGTTCTTGGTCTTCGGTGTCATCTACCTCTTCGAGGCGATGTACGCCGACTAGATAAAAACATTCTTCTCTCTTTCCGCAGCGCAGGGAAGTCGCCAATTACCTTGAACAGCAGACAGGCTCTTCTGATAAAATTTGTGTTTTTGTTTTTAATCAAATGAAGTCGCGTATTCGTTTCGTTTCCGGCTTTTTTTTCTCCATCACACAAACCTTTTTGCCTCTTCTTTTCCCTTTCCTAGTCAAATGTTTGTTTTTGCCAGTAGGATATGAAAGGTTGGGCTACGCTCGCATACTGGTTCCAGGGGCATATGGGTGGTGGGTAGGGGGTTCTAAGGGCTGCTCGTTCATGGCGGGTGATGGGGGGAGTTTGACCAACACAAAAAAAGACGAGCGGTGCATCGTGGCATGGACTTATGGCGTACTTATACAGGAGATTGAAGGGGATGTGTTTCTGTCTTCAACGATCATTCGGGCGATGCTAGTGGGCTTGCTATACGTCAAGTTCGAATTCGAAGACTGTTGACGCTTTATTTGGATTCTTCTCTTTACAACGCATCATGCACGCGGCTAATCTTGTAGCCAATACTGTATGAGTCGGCCGCAGGCTATTCGTGGACGCCTGCAAGACTGGCTCAGCTCTGCCTCTTCTCACAAGCAAGCCACATGAGTGCCAAGGCTGACATGCTTCTAAGGTGGTGCGTCTGCCATCCTATCAAAGTCGGACTGCCTTGCGGATTAGGCATAGCCTCCGCCCCACGTCAGAGTTATTAGTATCGCGCGCTGCCGCCGTTTTCGTCTGCTCTTTTCCACAGCCTCGTAGCTTCGCCCTTTCGACTTCTGCGTCTGAGTTGGTGACGAGATGGTGACTGAGGGGCCCATACTCCTGTCGGAGGGGACACAAGCTGTTGCCGAGTAAGACTCGTCGAACCTCGAAGTTTTCCGGATACTGACTGTGCCAGCATTTGGTTTGTTCATGGCTTGAGAGGAGATGCCCTAAAGACGTGGTCGAAAGGTGAGAAGTCCTTGAAATCTGGTCTTTCTTGACGCTGAAGAGATGTTAGACGATGTCTGTTGGCCACGCGACCTCCTTCCTCAAGAGCTCGGCAACGTGCGAGTCTTCACTTGGGGCTATGATTCGACCGTCGCGAACCGGAGCGGATCCGTGAGCCAAGCCAGTATTTTCGGCCATGGAGAAAATCTATTGCGAGACATTGCGAGCAAGCAAGATCTCCAAAGTGTAAGCTATGTCCTCTTAGATGGCATATATCGGTCATATTGATTGTTATCAGGAGAAAAGGGCTCTCATATTTGTGGGCCATAGCCTTGGGGGCCTTGTCATCAAGCAGGTGAGATGTCATCACATCAGGCTGCCCATGACTTGCTTTATCAATGCTAACAGCGTAGGCTCTTATCCGATCATCTCAATACTTCCACAACAAAGAGAACGAACGGCTTGGTCTCATATATCAGCGTACTGAGGGATTGGTCAGCACCACCTCCCCAATAACAATCACCGCTAACACTGAAGCCAGGTATTCCTCGGTACGCCGCACCGTGGCAGCGATAAAACAGACTTGGCCCAGATGGTCGCGAACGTTGCCAAAGCATCACTACGTAAACCAAACAGCAAGCTCATCAAAACGCTATCCAGAGAGTCGGATGTCCTGGAACAACAGAGGCAGGCGTTCGCCTCCATATCCAACAACCTTCCCATCGCCTGTTTCTATGAAGAAATGCCAACTTCTTTCCGGAGGATCATCAGGGTGAATCTGGGAGTGGTACGTCAATATTGCACTGCTACTCAGGCAATACTCATGGCTGACTAAACCCAAGATTGTGCCGGAACACTCTGCATCCATTGACGGTTTCGGAATTGATAGGATCGGGATTCGGGCGGATCATTCTGCCATGTGTAAATACTCCAGCACCTCGGAGTTGGGATTTCAACGCATCCTCGACCGTTTGAGGGATTATGTCAACCGTGCTCAGGAGAAGATAGCAGCTGCGTCTGCGCAGAGACAATTGCAGGAAACGGCTACGGATGCTGAGAGAGAGATAGGTACGCTGAATGGTTGAATCTACTTCTACATTTTTCCAGCCATACTTATCTATGCCCGTAGGCCGAAAGAACCTTTTGAAGAGCCTGCAGTTTGAGGGCATGCATTTCGAAGAAGACGCCGTCGCGGATGCCCACAAGGACACGTTCAAATGGCTTTTTGAAGCCCACGCGACAGCCAATCAAGCGGCCGATCCGCCTAACAACACTGGCGCGGCCGCTTTTGTTCCTTGGATTCGTTCCCCCAAACCCCTGTTTTGGATCACAGGAAAGGCGGGATCCGGTAAATCGACGCTCGTGAAGTATGTCTTCACGCACCCTGCATTTCGAGAGCACTTGCAGCACTGGGCTGGAGACTGTCAACTCATCAAGGCCAAGTTCTTCATCATCAATCGAGCTCCTTCGGATCTACAAAAGTCTTTCCCTGGACTTTTGCGGTCTTTACTCATTCAAATTCTGAAGGCTTCACGGGATTTCGTGCCAATCATCCTCGGGTCCAGGAACAGAGGAAAATAGAAGAGGATCCAACAGAGACAATTGAATGGACAACGCGACAGCTGCAGTGGGCCTTTGAAGCCTGTTTGGCCCGAAAGCCAACGAGAATCAAGCTCTGCTTTGTGGTAGACGGCCTCGACGAATACAACATCCCCGTTGAGACCACCAGCAACGGCGATCAAGGTACAACGTACTCCAAACAGCAGAAAGGATTCGAAGAGATCGTCGAATTCTTTTTGAAACTGAAGGAACATCCTGGGATCAAATTATGTCTGGCCAGCCGCCCGCTCATAACTTTTCAAGATGAGCTTAGCGTCTTCCCGCATCTTTACGTACACGACCTCACCGAGAATGACATGAGAAAGTTCGTTGAAGATGGACATGCAAAACGAACAGCACAGCTCAAACTTCTTGAAGATCGCGATTCCCGGAATAGGATTGCCAATACTCTACAAGAAAAAGCAAACGGTGTCTTTCTATGGGTCCGACTCGTGGTCGACAGGATCCTTCAAAGACTACGAAACCGAGATGACTTGAGGTCGATTGAATCGGAACTGCAGTCTCTTCCGGATGACCTAGGTGGACCCACAGGATTATACGCACTCATGCTCCGAGACGATGTGTTACCAGAGAACAGAGCAGAGGGCATTCGGATTCTCTATCACTTGCTTAACTTTGGCCTAGTGGACGACAGCACCAACATCAACTACAAACCCAACGGGCTCATGCTCGAAATTGCCGAGCATCTGAGCGGCAATCAAGAAGATCTAGTGCGCTCCATGCGACAACTTTATTCAAAGCTCCTATCCGAAGGTGATATTGTTCGGCGGCTCGAACGCTTCGAAGGGCGAGTGAACGCTTGCTGCGCTGGTCTTGCAGAGTCTTACAACCCTGATAGTACCCCTCCGCCAGCATCTCTTCGATACAGATTCATACACGAAACTGTTTCAGAATTCTTGAACGAGGGCCTTTCGGGTGACTGGAACCTGCAAGAAACAGCAGCAGGCAGAGATGAAATATGTGTGCGACAAGCTGGGGCATATGTGATGAGCATTTTCTTGATCATTCCAAGCCTTAGCGATCTCAGCCCTTACGGTCACTTCAGTTTTGCGTTACAAGTTATGCGCAAGTTAAATCAACAAGGTTTCCAGCACCTCTCGAAGTTACGATTTGACCTCTTGGACGAAACCCGATATATCTGCTCACTCATTCACGCTTAAGACGGAAATCAAGACAACCTAGAGGAGGTTTTGCTGTGGAGCATAATCGGGAACGAAGAATACGATGATTACTTCCGGGCAAGAGTAGAAGATGGCACTTGGTCCGTACAAAAGGGAGTCGGTCCAAGGTCAAGACCACTTCTCGACTTGTACCTACAATTCAACGATCACTCCGCATCGACTCATACTCTTCAACTACTGCTCAGCCGGGGCGCAGACCTAAATCAGGAGTGGTGCGGCACATCCGTATGGCATTGGTACCTTCACACATTTAGTTGCGATCCCCAGAGTGATTCGACGCCGATAGGACTACTCCTGAACCACGGTGCAGATCTATGTGGAGAGGTGGTCATGAATCTTGAAATTGCGGAGCAGTTGCTCAAGTCTACAAATCTCCATATTCTTGGTAACGGGCGGAGGTTGTCGAAGATATGGTGTCGAAATATAGAAGGAAAGCACTCTCCTTCGTTCCTCGTTTTTGCCCATTTTTCCATAGGTCGAAACAAAGAAAGATGGCGGACATTGCTATGGGACACCGAGCCAAAGCCCGCAACAACACGTGCACTGGAGTGGGAAGATGACATTCAACGACGACTTAGACCCTACCTTCTTGATGGAGAAGAGTAGCAACTTGTGGATATCAACAAACCTACCAACGATTCAAGCAATCCTTTCTCGAAGGAAAACCTTCGTTAAATCTTGGGGGACGACTTTTACTGGTCGCATAATGGTGAGGAATCGGATGAGAGTAGTTTGGATGGGGAAGGCATCAGTTGGACAGGGAGGACAGTGATTCGGATACCGGGGGGTGATGAAAGTTCTGAAGAGGGTAGTTTCAGTTCCGCATCGGAAGTGGAGGAGAACAGATTGGATGAAGTATAGCTATCGTACCATCCGTGGTTACTTGGATTTCGACAGGATGGTGTTACGTCTTTCGCTCGCTTTACGAAGCCATCTTCTTTGTCAAATTGTCCTTGGTGGACTACTGTAGCGAAAGCCCAATGTCAGTACTCTTGACCTCTGCTTAGGATACACGCCCGCCAGGGATTTCATACATACCGCAGTCGCTTATTTAGAGATAGCTGCATGGTTTTGTGACGTATTATCCTTACTGACATCACTGCTTTCGTTAACCAGCGTTGACAAACGTAAACGTCCTGCCCAAATTATTCTTCTAACCACGCAAGCCGTTCATTAATGAACCATGTTCGAGAAGAAGATGAATTTACTCCAATGACTCCAATCACGCCTATAGCTATTCTGCCGTGCACACCGTCGCCCTCCCAGCTAGCCTGACCCATCCATGCCCAACGCCATGCGAAAATCGATGCCTCGTTACCAACCAGAGTTTCCCAAACCACCAAGTCCCGGACCGAGCCCCTCCAAGCAACCGCTCTTCCCAAACCGTGTGACGCCAAAACAGTGAAGCCATCCCCCCCGACGCATCTCAGCAAGCCTTATGACGCCGCCGCCGCAGCAGCCGCCTCCTCCCTCCTCACGCTCCTAGCCTCGCTAGTCTCCCTCGGCGAAGCCGCCGCCGCCACAGCAGCAGCGCTGCTGGACCTCCTCCCCCGCAGCTCGACTTCCAGATCCCTGATGCGCTTCCGCAACACCTCGTTCTCCCTCTTCGCCTCCTCCAGCTCCTGCCTGTGCAGCGCCGCCTCCTCGAACCTCGCCGCCGCGCTCGCGCCGCCCACGCCGATGCTCGGGCTGCGCGCCATGCCGACGCCGGCCGCGTAGGTGCTGCTGCTCCCGCTCATGGCGCCGCTGCCGCCCGCGCCGTCAATCTGCTGTGGTTGCGTCTGGTTCTGGCTCGACATGGACCAGCGGTGCGGCTGCGAGGCGCGGCTGACGCTGCTGGAGCTGCGGTGGCGGCGCGAGGCCGTGGGGTGCGTGGGGCCCGTCATGGCGCCGGCGTGCACCGACGAGGGGTCCGTCGATTCGAAGAGGAAGGTGCTGGGGTGCGCCGAGGTGCTGGTTGACGAGACGGAGCTGGCGACGGAGGCCGAGTGGGCGCGCAGAGCGCTGAGCTCGCGGGTGAGGCGGTTGACCTGGGTGCCGGGAGGGGCCATGGTTAGTTTATTGGGACGTGCTGATGGTTGGAGCGCGGGGCTGCGAGGAGGGGAAGAGGGAGGTAAGGGCGCGCAGAGGGGAATTACTCACCACGGCCTCCTGCTCCAGTTCGAGCTCATGGTGCAGCTCGGCGGCGGTCAAGGGGCGCGGGTGTCTCATGGGTACGCCCGACTCGTCGACGGTGCCGTGGGGAGCGGTTCCTGGAAGGTGTGGGCTCAAGGGCGGGAACGGCTGGATTGTAGCCTGCGGCTGCGAGGTCGGGACAGAGCCGTTGACAGCTGTAGCGCCGAGTGGTAGTGGCGCGGGATTCATGGACGAGAGCTGGGACGCGCGGCGCGAAGAGGGGTGGGAGGTAGTAGTAGGTGGGTTCGGGTGGCTGCTGCCGGTGTTGGAGGGGGTCGTGGCTGCTGCAGCGTGGGCCAGATGGGGTGAGGGAGGAACAGAATTCAGGTCGGGCGTCATGGCGGGTCGGTCGAGGGTGAGGGGTTTGCTGAGGGAGTTTGGGTTGAGGTGGAAGATTGTTGTGGTGCGGGGAGAGGGACGAGGACGAGGGACGAGGGATTTAGTTTGGGACCCTGGGCGGCTTCACAGCATGACGCGCCGACGCGACGCTTGTCGGCCAACACGATCTCAGTCAGTCCCGCTGCCCGCATTCCGTGCTGTTTCATCCAAGCGCCATATCACACCCACAGGCCACAGCACAAACAACATCGGCGATGCTGCCTGAACGACCTTAGTCCGCCGCCATGTCACCATGTCACCATGGAAATCACACCCTGCCGTGGACCTCTTCATGGCTCATGCTTTAGCCTTCTCTCACCGCGTTTTCAAAAGCAATCCATTGCTACTCCGGCCTCGGCGGGTTGGTGAGTCACGCGTGTGGGACACAATAGTGATTTGAAAACATCCTACTAGTCCTGTATTTATATATAGCTAGCGTTTCACATTGCAATCTTGGAGATTTGGCTAAATTCTCATGGAATGATGAGTGCACGCGCCGAAACAGTTGTCCTTTAAGATTCCACCAAACGCGTCCAGAATTTCTTCTCCAAAGGAGCTATGCACGGTCCGGCATCGTCGTTCTTGGCGGCGTCTTAGCATGAAGTCATCGCCCGTCTTTAATTCAACCACACTACTCTACCTTCGTGTACCCTACGACCCTGTTGAACTCATGAACACATAGCCGAGTCCCACCTGATCCGGGCAGTCGGGTTTAGCCATGTGGTGGTCCAAGAGTTGCCCGCAGCCTTACTCTCAGCACCTCCGAGCGTGACCACGTGAATATGGATGAGCACTACCTACTTTTATGAATAGTGGCGACCAAACATTTGCTGCCATTAGCTACGACATACCTACAATGCGCTGTTGGCATCGTTCGTCATCTTCCCAGCGATCCCGCCCATGTTGCCATCTCCGATCTGGTAATGAGGACGTCGCGCAGAAGCGCTGAACGCATGCACCCCTGCAGCAGCTGATCAAACCTGGCACGTTTGTAGAGTTGGCACCCAAAAAACACGTCTCAGTCACCATATCACCTCTCGTCGTGCGACAACAGAGTGGGGAAAACCCCCCAAAAAAATTAAAAATTAAAAATCACACGACAGCACACCAACGGAGGCGAGAAAGTTACCATTACTCTATAATCACCCAAACATCGCTCGAAGCAAAGAAAAAAGAAAGGTATCGATATGTATGCTTTCCGTCCGTGTCACTTGCCGCAAAACACCCCCCTCGACCTTCCCACCACAGAAATGAGAACAAATCTCTTCTTCTACGTCCTCCAAACCCGCTAGAGAGAGCCACGCACACATACACAAGCAGCAGCAACAGCAGCAGCAGCAGCAGCACAGCCAAGTGACGAACGACCAAGAGAAAAAAACGTCAAAGATTCCTGCAAGAGAAGAAAAGAACAAAACGCAATTGCTCTTCAAGGCAAAACCCCTCCTCTTCTTCACAGAGGGAAGGAGAAAAGCCAAACCAAAAAAACACGTGAATAGAACCTCCTCTACCCCCGGGTAAACGGGGGCGGGTGTGGGTATCCCAAGAAAGGAATCGAGCCAACAAAAAAACAACGATATGAAAACGGGAAATGTGTGCGAGAGAGAGAGCATTCGATATCATGACATTTCCATACCCGCCCGCTCCGACTTGCCTACCGTGCAGCAGGGTAGAACAGCATGTAGGGCAACTGACTGACTCCCCCCTTTCCCCTTTTCTCCAGCAGTTTGGCGTCGTGTCTTTTTGTCATCGAGACGGCAGTGTCACGACTGCCGTCCCTTTTTTCTTTTCTTTCATGACTGATCATCATATCCTACTCAGCTGCTGTTTCCATCAATCAAAGCCCTTTTCCTTTCCCCTCTTTTCCATGGCTGCAGAATTCCTCCACTTGTGTTTCGCCTTCTCTCCCCACCCCCCTTCCCTTTGTTCAGCAGAAAAATAAAGAAAAAACCCCTCCTCGAAATCCACCAAGAGAGGAATAGCAGTAGCAGTAGTCTAGTCATTCACCACACTCGACTGACCCATTCAACCCCCCTTCCTTTCTCACCCCAACATCCTCTGCACATGCCGCAGTCACAACTCCTCGTCCTCCTCCATCGCCTCCTGCTTTACCACCGTTGGCGCACCTGCTACCACGCCCCCGCTGTGCCCTGACGCGTTACTATCACTCATGCTACGCGGCTGCAGTAACGGCGCGCCCTCCGTCGCCGAAGCCGACGAAGGCAGCGCAAAGCCGCCCAAATTCGAGCGTAGGATGCCCTCATCGAAGCCCGGCAGGCTGGCGCGCTGCTTTTTGAACGGAGAGCCAATAGCGGCGGGGCTGGAGTCGGGGGCGACTTCTTTGGCGGCAAGCGCCGCAGCGGCGGACGTGGGTACGACGTCGCCGCTGGTGCCAGGGGAGAGGGCGGCACTGGAGGATGGGGGGTAGTCGAGGGCTGGAGGCGATTTGAAGGGCGAGGCGTCGTTGACGGGGTCGGCGGAGTGGGCGCGTTTGAGCTGGCCTGCGGGTTAATAATTGCGGGGAGAATTTTCCAAAGGAGGGCATGGTTTGGGGAAAACGCACCTTGATCTTGCGGACCCCTTCTGCTAGTTCGCCTTGCCGAGCTACGTCCTCTGGTGAGAGCATATCCTTGCTTTCCGTCTTGATGTCGATGTCGTCGTCCGCGGCGCCAATATGCACGTCGTCATCGTCGTCGGCGTCGCTGTCCATATCGTCCTCGTTCTTGATCTTGCCGCCCTTACTTTTCTTCGTGGGCGATGCGTTGGGATCGCGGTAGCCGGCGAAGTTCCGCGTGCCTGTCGTCGTGAGAGGCTTGAGGGCCGAGAAATCAAGGCCTGATTTCCTTTTCGTGGCTGCGGGAGTCTTGGGAACCGCGCCGGGGGCCTGCAAGATGCCCATCTTGCGTAACTGTTCTACAATCAAGTTATTATCTGTTCATGGAAAGACTGGAAATCGACTTACTCTCGCCACGGTAGAGGAAGGTGAAAACGGCATAAGGCTTGTCCGGAGGGTCAATGCCCGTCACCGTCTGAGTGCTGATGGACTTGGGATCCAATGTCTTCGGCTTGGCGAAGCTGGTGGTGTGGTCGACGTCTGCGTCGCCGTTGCCTGAATCGCCGTTTGCGCCCGCGGCATCGTCATCGTCGTGGGCGTCGAACTGCGGCGAGTACTCTCCCCTCTTGATCTCGCCCGAGGCCAGGACGCGGAATAGCGCAACCTTGATCTGGCCGGCGGCTTCGGGCATGGGTGGCTCGTCGTCCGAGTCCGAGTCCGAGGTGAACAGACCCTCGTCTCCAGATAGCGGCTCCACCGTCTTGTCCTCGCCGTAACGCAGGACGCCGTTCCTGCCGGGCGTCTTTTTCTGGTCCGCATCCATGCCATCCTCGTCGTCGCTGCCGTCATTCTGCTCCAACTTCTTCCGCCTCTTCTTTTCCAGGCGCAGCCTTCGCCGCTCTATTCTGGCCGCCACATCCTTGTCCTTGCCCTCGAGATCGAGGCCATTGAGCCAGCGCTCCAGGCCAACCTCGCGGAACAGGAACTCCCGCTCGGCGAGGCCTCCTCCCTCCGTCTCGGGCACACTGACCCAGCGCGAGTTGACCCATGTCTCCTCGCCTCGCCTCAGTAGGGTTGCCACCTCCTCTTTAGCGCGACCGTCAAAGTATATGTACGCAGCAATGGTTTCGTTGGGCGACGACGTCAGCGGAATGTAGGGTCCAATCACGGTACCATACTTGCCCCGCTCATTGCCGTAGCCGGGCAATCCCCCAACAACCTTGGGGCGCGGGTAGGGGTCCTCAGCAGTCGGCTTTGGAGTCGAGTATGGGACATTCAAGCCAGGCGTGAGGAGGGTGATAGAGATAGCAAACGTCGACTGCTCGGGCTTGATGGCGCCAGGTGGGACCTTGGCGGGCGGAACGGGGATGTACGAGGTGATGCGGTGGGCGCGAGAGTTCTTCTGGATGGAGTACTCGGGGAGCGGGCCGTCAGGCGTGTGGATGCTGACGGCCAGGCCCTGGAAGCAGGGCATCTTGTGTAGTGTACGGCTGGACGACGCGGGTGGGGCTCGGCACAAAGAGCGGTGGCTCGCGGGGGGCGGGCGCGGGTCGAAGCTAGAGTGCTGTGCGTGGTCGAGTGTCGGTGGCGGGAGCTCTGGCTGAGAGGGCCCCGGGGTGAGGGCGTCGCAAAACCTTGAAGCAGCGCGGGCACGGTGAGTTGTGGTCGATCGATTAAATGCCCGGCTCTGGAGCTGGCGCTCGGATGCCTAGGCCGCGGAGCGCAGCAATGCGACGCGGGCGGGGGGCAAGCAAGCGAGCGAGGGCGGTGCTGGCTCGACACACACGGCGGAGGACAGTGGAGATAGACTGGAGAGAGTGCTCAGAAGAGGGCGGGTGGTGGTGAACGCACAGCAGCCGAAGGTGGACGCAAAGAACGCCAAGACACATTGAAGCGCGATCAGCTGCAGTGACCCCGGTGATTCAGCCTGCCCGCGCCGCCAGCTCCCATGGGTCGTCTCACACGAAGCCACCAGCGCACCCAAAACTCCGTCTCACCTGCTGCATGTTGCGACATGAAAAGCCATTCGGATACGCTGCCATAAAATTTCCTGCGCCTGTTCTTTTCGCCGCACGCCCGCGGCATCCATCGCGCGCTTAGCCCCGAAAAATGCCGCATCATCGCGGCTGCCTGATGCCTCAGGCTGCTTGTTAAGGCTTTGAGCCGTTCACATCATCAACAATCACATTGCTTTTTGTCTTTGCTCACAAAATTCGAACCGTTTCAGAAAATGACTGTCACCGAGCTCGCGTTACTCCGCCTCCAGTCTGGCGCATCCTTCCACGACGCCACACTGCGGGTGAAGCTTCGGAAAGCCAAGCTAGCCATGGAGAGCTTTACTCAGCAGCCCTTTCACTATTTCGTCCAGATTGAGGACCCTACCCTGTTCTACATCATCGGCTCTTGGTTGTCGCCCACGCAGCACTTTCAGGAATGGGTGCCTTCGCCCGCGAATCAGGAGCTTCTTGAGCTCCTCAAAGACGAGATCCGCGTCGAATACATGTTTCATGTGGACATCGAGAAGGCAAAGCTGCCCCTCAACGCCCCGGTCATGGCCATTGGCAGGCATTTTGTGCCGTCAGACAAGCGTAGCGGCTTCGCACAAACATTCAATGCTGTGAAGCATAATGTCGAGAGCTTTACGGCGCCCAGAAACGTCGCTGGTGGATGGAGACTCGAAAAAGAAGGCGAACACAAGGATGAGTGGGTGCTGTTCACTGGCTGGGATGAGGTTGCCCATCATGGGAGGTTCGGGGAATCGGATGCATTCCAAGAGTACGGAAAAATCCGGGACTTTGCGAGCGGATTCGAGGTCAAGCATGTGAAGGAAATGGACGTGTAAACTTGTTGGACAGTAGTTATCACGTCAAGAATAGCGGGGCGGCCACGACTCTTAAGGACGGAACGGAGGACCTCCAACTCGACGATGTTCCTTAGGGCGGAAACGCCATGGAATGCCGATAGCAGCTGTGGCTTCACGATAAGGACTGTCGTGGCCACCAGCATTCTCATCATATCAGAAACCCTATTTGGAGAAACGGGTATGGTCCTGAATCTCACACGTGCGTTTAAGCAGGCGGATAACTCCGAGAGACTCGCAATTCGATCAGTGGGCTCGGCAAGGCATGCTATCGAGAATCCGGCAACGTGATTAGAGTTTGTGGTGGAACGAAGCGCATACTCCCCATGATTCAGAATCAGTTCAGGATGCGGGGCTTCCGCAGTTCCTTCGGGTTGAAACTGCGTGGCGAGGATGTGGATCCTCAGAGCACTTTTTTTTTTGGTTCCATAGAGCGCCACTCCAGATGGTGGTGGCGCAAAGTAATGGCATTGATTGACCGTCAAGAAACTAGTTTGTAGCCCGGATAGTAGTGAGTAATCGCGGGAGGCAATCGGCGGATTAATCAAAGAAGCTGAGCGAGATGCAAGTGCGCGCAGCGTGGCAGAAGGCGAAAAAGAGGTTGCGCGGAGCCCCAGAACAGGAACAGGAATGCGTTATCGGAGCGCCAATCAGGGGCAGCGCGGGCCACGGAGAGGGCTGCAAGATGGAGATCTTGACGCAGGACCATGGCAGTGCGGTGTGGTGGCAAAAAATGCCAGCACCACACTGGAGACTTCTGGAGCTGCGGTGGAAACGCACACGTCGACATGCAAAGTAGCTCCAAGACTAGGCGGTGTGCGCGTCAGTGCAGGCGTTTTTTCTCGAACAGATCGTCCAGATAGTCTAGCGCAGCAGGCGTTGGATGGGACGGTGATGATTGGCCGCAGAAGTCGGGGACCAGCCTTGCGGCTCCCGGGGAAATTTGATGTTCTAGCGATTTGGTGGACGGTGCGTGGAAATTGTGTGATGATGGGCTGATTGCGCCCCGGGCACAGGTGCTTGTCTGACGATGCTGTCGCCATGGGGGCTTGGGCGATTTCCGTTGAGGACATGTTTGCTGCCGCTATGAGATGGTGCGCGCAAACCTGCCAAGAACGGGCCCGATTGTGGTTTAGGGGGCCTGCTAGTGCCATCTAAGCTCAGGGACCGGAACTGCAAGACCCGTGTGGTGTGGTCCGGGGCGTGCAGCTCACAAAACCTCGTCTCTGCCCTTCTGTTTCTCCCAAAGACCATCCAGCAAGCGCCGAGACTCGTCTCTCCCACTTCTGGCCCCTTTCCCACCCCCCCCTCGTTCTTTTCCTGCTCGCTGAGTTCAGCCCTGCAGCTCAAAATGTAAGCTTTCTATCAACAACGCTCCCATGTCGCGGCCCCTCGCTAATCTCGCCGCCCTCAGGAACTCAACGACAGCCGCCTTCGCCAGCCCGCTGGTCGCCGACACCTACTGGGCCCAGTTCGAGGAAATCTCCAAGTACAATGTCTCCCTCAACTACTTCGAGCGCCTCTGGCTCGCCTGGTACACGTACATGCAGAACGATGTTCTGGCCACGGGTATCATGTCGTTCGTCATGCACGAGACCGTCTACTTCGGTCGCTCTCTCCCGTGGATTATCATCGACTGTATCCCCTTCTTCAACAAATACAAGATTCAGCCTGTGAGTGCTCTCGCTACCTGTGTTGCCGGCAACCTTGCTGACGCGTTTCTAGGCCAAAATTCCGACCGCCAAGGAGCAATTGCAGTGCGCCGCTCTCGTGCTGCTGAGCCACTTCACCGTCGAGCTTCCCCAGATCTGGCTGTTCCACCCCATGGCTCAGTTCTTCGGTCTTGAGACTAGCGTCCCCTTCCCGTCTCCGCTCAAGATGGCCTACCAGATTGCCATTTTCTTTGTCCTTGAGGATACCTGGCACTACTGGACCCACCGCGCCATGCACGTCTTCCCGACCCTCTACAAGAACATCCACAAGATTCATCACCACTACTCGGCGCCCTTCGGTCTTGCTGCCGAGTACGCGTCGCCAATTGAGGTTCTTGTCCTCGGTCTCGGCAGCGTCGGCCCCCCTATCCTTTACTGCGCCATCACCAAGGATCTGCACATCCTGACCATGTACGTCTGGATCGTTTTCCGTCTGTTCCAGGCCATCGACGCCCACAGCGGTTACGAGTTCCCCTGGAGCCTGCACCACTTCCTGCCCTTCTGGGCTGGTGCCGAGCACCACGACGTCCACCACGAGCGCTTCATCGGCAACTATGCCAGTAGCTTCCGCTGGTGGGACTACGTCCTTGACACCGAGTCCGGCCCCGAGGCCGCCAAGAGGAGGCGCGAGCGCAGGCTCGCCAAGGCGAAGAAGGCCATGTAAATGGGTCCGCCACCCTTTGCTCCTCGGTGTCTGCATGGTGCGTCTTTGATGCACACCAGACTCGAGATGTACAAATTTTGTCACAGGAACTCCCTGCGTTATGCCAGAGGTCAGGACCTTTGGATGGAAGCATTCGAATGGGGTTGAGTGCATTGAGCGACCTAGATCTGCTTTGCTCTCGCGGGTGGAATTTAAAAAGAGATGATTAATGCTGTTCTTGCAGCTGAACGACACTTGGCATTGTATATAATTTTAATCCACGGCTGCCTACCGTTCGTTAACAATACCCTTAGAACAGAAGAGAAGCTCAAAAAACTTTTAAAACTGCCCTTTTTTTGGAGAACGAATATCGCTACCTAATGCTCAACTTGTGATTCTAAACAGCTGCGCATCGTTCTGTCTAGCAAAGTATGTCTGACCTCACTACCAATCCCCTGTGGTTGTGCGAAACGCTTACATGAACGGGTAGACGAGGCTTTGAACTGCTTCGCGCCTTCCAGTCTCCAATCTCCTGCCAATCCTACTCATGTGGCTCACAGAGGGAAGAGCAGCCAAAGACGTCGCCGCTACCATGCGCAAGCCCATCTACAAACCTGATCATTCTTGGGCAATCACTTGGGTGTACCTTCCTTTGCACCATGTCAGGTTCGCTGGAGGCTGCGAGTCAACGGAAGAGTTTCAGACTTCGCCCATCTCTACCAAATAATTGTTGACTCTTTCGTGGATAACGTATCCTTCCATTCATCCAGACGTTAATGCCGTCAGCATAGTTACCTTCGTTATCCGACTTTTAGCTCAGTGCCTCGACATGAACGCGTCAGATTCCCGTAACGACGCGCCCGCTCCCACGCCGGCGACGCAAAGGTCTCGCCAGGCAGATCATCCCGAGCCGCCACCTTCATCACGGCCCTCGCTACAACCTCTGTCTACACCGGACGCCTTTGGGCCTCGAAAGCGGCCATGGACTCTAGAAGAACAAGAAAATTTCGAGCAACTTCTTAGACAGATGTCGCACGGAGTCGGTCCAAAGGGTGACGAGTTGAAGCGGTCCTTTGCTCTTTTGAAGCATTCCGCTTTGACGGTCCTTCCCCGACACGAGGATACGGACATCCACAACACATCCCCTTCGTGCGACTTGGACGACCTCATGGAATCGACAGTGGCAGCTTGCGAGATGATTAGGGAAATTATGAGCGGGTTTTTGGACCACCTCGCAAAGCAAGAGTCGTACGAGGCATTCTGCTGGCGCCGGGACAGGATGAACCTTTGGATTGACCAGTTGGAGCTGGACAAAAGCAAAGCCGACCATAAGGAGACTCCGGCCGGAATCGCGCCTAGAATGGACAGCAAAAACGCCCAAAGCGCGGACAGAGGGGCCTCTGCCGACGTCCAAGCGGAGTGCGGCAACATCGGCATGGCTGCGCATGACCGAGAAGCTCCGCAGAACCGCCATCCGCCAGCACCAGTCTCCGAGGTGAAGGATTCGGGCTCAACAGATGGGAAACACAGCAAAGATATGGGCTTGAATGACGCCCAAGTTGCTGGGATAACCAGGGTAATGGATTCGCTCAACATAGGCAGCGGCATAGACGTCGGCAGTGGTGCGGCTGAAGAAGCTACGCCGGTTGATGACAACGACGCAGACGCCAGTTCGTCCACCGAGTCCGAGGTTCAAGAGGCGCAAGTGCCTGTGAGCTACGCCATCCATGTCCGTCATCCGCTGCCGGAGGAGGAGCTGGAGAAGATTGTTTTGGATCTGCGTGATGAATACGACGGCATCAAGGTGCGCTGGAAATACATCTTGAAACACTACGATATGCGGAGGCGCTTTCGCGTGACGCTACGGCTACTGCGGCTGTGTATCAGGATCCTGAACAGAAAGTCCGAACTGATGTCTGACGCATTTTTCGGCGCTGTTGGCGCTATTGAGAAGGACGAAAAAGCAGCACAGGCGGCCAATACGGGCGACGTAGTTTACACTCATGAGTAAGTCTGTTCGAGGGGGGTGTGCGCGTATGTCCACTAACGAAGTGTACAGCGAGCGTTGTATGGAAGATATTTCCATCGTCTGGCCTGAAACCTTTGTAACGCGGGTCTCTAAAGCAAGTCACTGAGCTCCTCTGATTTGTCAATCCAGAGGCCGGGAAAAGGGCTATTCATTGGTGGGCGTAGCTCATGTACAAGGTCGCGGAGTACATCTGCCCACTATTCTTTGTGAGCACAGAGTTCTACTTAGCCACTCTCACTATGTAACTGCCGTCCGCCAATTGGATGGTGCGCCAGGAAATTCCAGCTTTGTTTGTCCAGTACTGTTTTGCATTAAATGCTCTGAACTCCCGATGATCTCAAGCAACAGTAGTTTTCTCACGCAGCTTGCAGAGGAAGTCGCTTCGTTGTCAGTGCAATTTCTCGGGTGCGATAAAACTAACATTCTAGCCTCTAGTATAAAATATGATAGGCTACTTATGTAGCGAGTCGAAGTAGCCATCCAGATAGCTTTGACGAATACTTTAACTCATTGATATAAATCCCCAAGTTCTCTATCAAGACTAGCGTATTTCGGTATTTCTTCGGGCGCAAACGCCGTCGGTAACCACTCGAGACGAGCAACTCACAACCAAATTCTCCGTCCCTCTTACTGGACTCGCGACACTCAAGCGCCCGACCGCAGTCATGGGGATCCAACGTCTCCTGCACCACATGCAGGACTTTGGAACCACTGTCGAGTTGGGAACAGCTTGGCAGAACCATGCTACGCCTTCTCCCACCGAACATCTAAAACCCGAGCCGCCAAAGCAGGTTGTCGTCGATGGTCCGAGTCTGGCATATCACGCTTATCATCGTGCCGTCGCTGGAAGATATCATGCTCGCAACGCTCTCGAGGCCATGCCATCCCACGGCGAAGTAGCAGCTGGCGCCGCTCATTTCCTTGAGACTCTTGAGTCACACAATCTGAAAATGTACGTGACCCTTGACGACTGTCCAACTGGATTCCATTGACTAAATGCAAGAGCAGCGATCTACTTTGATGGAGCGCTTCCCGAGGCCAAGCACAAGACTCGCCTCCGCCGTCTTCTTAGTTCATTGAACCAGCTCCAGAGCTTCAAGAATTTACACCCCAACGAGGTCCGGTGCATCCCTCCCAAGATCCAGGCAGACGCCTTCAGCGCTCCTACCTCTTCGCCTGAGAAGTTGAACGCGCTCCCGGCAGCCCCTTTCCTTGTTCCGGCTGTCATTGATCATCTCAGCCAGAGTAGGTTCGCCCAGTGCGTTTACGTAGTCCCGGGCGAAGCGGACGTCTTTTGTGCGGCTTCCACTCGCACCATCAGCCACACGGAAGAATGCTGGCTTCTCAGCTCTGACACCGACCTGCTCATCTTCGACCTTGGCCCGAAAGGCTCTGTCTTGCGATTCCAGGACATCGGTCTGGCAACGTTCCCGCGTCGAACGGTGCTCAAAGGAATCGAGTACCATCCTAAGCTCATCGCCGAACGGCTCGGGCTGAACGCTTTGGCACCTCTCGCCTTCGCCCTCACGCAGGATCCTCATCGCAGTCTGCAGGAGCTCGTTCGAGTGGCAAAGTCATTGGATCTATCTGACGCCGAGTACAAGGCTTGGATGAAAGAGTACGCGTCACTGCATGGTGCGCCACTCCACGCCTCGGCCGATCCTAGTCAGCCGGCCATAACTCGATATCTCACAATAAGACTCCTCTCTAATGTATGTGACGACACTCCGTCCTTCAAGACTCACGCTGACTCTGTAGCAGGGCAAGCTTTCTGCCGACGCGCCTCGTATGGATTCCCGGAAACAGCGCAGCCGCGAAGAGTCCAAGGCCGAACAGCTACCGGCTTACCTTCGATTCATGAACGACGGGCAATTGAAGATCCTAGACCCTAGAGTCTCCGAGCTTGTGCATCAAGTCATTCATGGCATAGTCACTCACACAGACCTTGAAGGTTTGGATCCAGCAGACAACGTGGGCAACAACTGCGCCATGTTCCTCCCATTCTTGATTGATGACCCGGTACGAGCGTCAGCCTGGCGCCTGTCCGCGGATCTGAGACAACTCGCCTACTCAATCCTGTCACTCCCCATGTCTTCTCTGATCACGATCGAGGAATTCGAGCGCAGGGGCCCGCGAATCGCTTCTTCTGTAATCCCTCGTTTCCGTTACAAGCAACAAGAGATTATCAAGACATGCCAGGAGCTGAGCGCCCACATCAGTGCCTTCATGGTCAACTCCGGCGACCTGCACCTCAAAGCCCCCCTGTACTTCTGGAAGCTCTACGGTGCGCTCTACCTCTGCGACAAGCTCGTCCAAAACGACGAACGCCAGGCCTCAAAGAACCAAGTCCTGCGACTTCTCCAAGGCCAACAAGGACAACTCGAATGGTCCTATATCCACCGAGTCGCCCAGCTCCAAGGCGTCTGGTACTCGCTCCGCATGCTCCGCCAATTCTTCGGCGTCTTCCTCTCTTTCCCCCTCAACACCGCCGACAAGACCAGCATCCACGCCGACGCAGCCGTCCAGGCGGCCGTCAAAGATGCGTACGAGCGCCTCGACGGCCTGCCCTCGGCCGCCAAGTTCTTCGACCCCGTCCCTGCCGAAGACGAGGACGCCGTCCCGGAGAGCTATTTGCTCGCCGCCATCGAGAATTTCCCAAGCGTGGCCGAGGATCCGAAGGACTTGTACGACAGGGCGATGGTGACGCGCAAGAGCAAGAAGCGCAAGAAGGAGAAGCAGGGGCAGGCTGAGCGGGGTGGTGCTGGTGGTGGTGCGAGGAACGGCCCGCAGCCGCAGACGAGCGGCGGCGGCGGGAACATGTTCGGCGCTTTGAGCGCGCTTGGGGATGGTAATTGAAGCGGGAGGGAGGGTCCGTAGAAGGGGGAGGGGAGTGGGGACTTGGTCTAGAACGGGCTCTTCGATTGCGGATGGGTTGGGGTGGGTTCCTCGGGGAGGACCGAGCGAGATGCGGTTAAGGCTTGGCGTGAGCCCTTTTTTTTTCTTTCGTGATAGATAATACGGCGCCAACTGAACCGATTGAGGTCGGCAATTGCGGATACGAAGGAGCTTCTGCGAAAAGGAGATTTTGCTGGAAAGGAGAGGCTTTCTTTGTGAGGTTCCCGATTGCTGATTTGGTCGGTAACGGACAAGAATGCAGAGACGAGTCCATCAGCGGGCGAGTTCATCATAAGTAAACCGGTAGCTCTAAGAGAGACAGACTAAATGAGCAATCCAGCTGGTCTTGTACGAGAGGGAAGCTGAACGAGAAACAGAGTGGCCACCAAGGGAAAACTGTTACCAACATACTTATACAAAGCTCGATTCCGCTGTCCCGGGTGAAGAATAAACTCGCTGCATGTAGGGTAAGGGAAGACTCATGCACATACACAATGTTGACTCGACGCAACCCCCCTTCCAGCCCGTCTTTCGGCCTATCCACCGACGACCCTTATGTAAACGTTTGCGTCTCTCCCCCCCAAAAAATGAAAATTGAAAAAAAGGGAATAAAAGAAGAAGAAACCCCAAAAACCCCAATGTCCCCCATCCCATCCCGTCCACAGGTACCCACTCAAACCTCCTCCCTAAACAAACTCCTCCTCGACTCCGTCGGGCTATTCCCCGCCGCGCCACCCGCCTTGTGGTGGTCCAAGGGCCGCGGGCTCACGCCGCGCAAATCGCTGCGCTCCGCATGGTCGCCAAACGGGTCGCTGCTGAGGCCGCCACCGCCACCACCACCACCTCCGGCATGGTACCCCGACCGCGCGCCCATCTCCTCGTCGTACCGCTCATCCAGCTCCCTCGACCTGCTGCGGCCCCTCTCCGCACCACCACCACCACTGCCAGGCGCCGCATACATTCCCGCGCCCGCGTATCCGCCCGTACCGGCACCGCCCGCGCTCGCACCGTAAGGCGTGGCGGGGTCGCGCAGGCCGAGCTCCTGCTCCTCCTCGTAGCCGTAGCCGTAGTCGGCCTCGTTGCCGACGCGCGAGTCCCACGCCTCGTCCGGGTCGAGCGTCGCGCGCCTGGGCCCGCCGTGGCCCGTTTCTTCGTAGCCGGCGCCCGAGGCGTAGCGCGAGTTTTTGGGGCCGCCTTTGCGCGAGGATTTGAGGGCGGCGAGCTTGTCGTTGAACCAGCCGATGACGCCGCTGGGGGCCGGGGAGGGGACGCCGCCGCCGCCGGAGGAGCGGGAGCGTGAGGCGAAGGGGTTGAGGGGGGGTGGGGGGAGGCCGAGGCGTTGGGCGCGGATGCGGGTGTAGGCGATCCAGGAACCGCCGCCGATGAGGAGGAGGAGGAAGAGGATGAGGAAGAAGATGCCGACGCCGGACATTGTTTTGGTTGGGATTGGCTGTTTTTTTGTTCGCTGTGGAGGGAGAGAGGGAGAATTGAGGGAGGTGAGGTTGGTTGGTTGGCTGTGAGGCTGGGTGGTGTGCGGGTTATTTTTAGGACGTGAGATGAGAGTGGATGGTGGGTTTGCGACGAGGAGGAAGACGGTGCTGCCGGGCGGTCGTCGTCTTGGACGGGCGCTTTGGCTGTGCGAATGGGCAGGACTGCGGCCGCTGGGGACTGGCGATAGAGAGTTGGTGTGGGTGAGCTAGTAGTGGAGTTGAGAGCGAAGTGATGGGCTGCGCAGTTGGTTGCTGACATGCGACGAGCTGGACGCGGCTATGACGACGCGGGAAAGAGGTGCACGGGTCGCTGCCTAGTTCTCGTACCTGCTGGCTGCCCCAAAGTCCAGGCCGCACGTTCATCTTCGCCTCGAGAACGAGTTCCGGATCGCGACAAAGAGCCGCATGCGCCCCGATCCATGCTCAAGATACGACGTCTTCGTCGCAGAATTTGCCAATAATAATAAACCACCGCATGCACGATTGCGCAGGATTGCATTTCAAGACCCGTCGTCAGTAGACCCACAATTGCTTTGCCTGAGCGGATCGGCAGTTTGTACTTCTCCATTCGGTCGGCCAGGCCTCCTCCCGACCTGCTCTTCATCTCTTTTCTATCATCTCCAGAGTAGCTCTAGCCTGTCCTCTCACAACTCTCGCTCTCGCCTCCTTCGTCCTGCTCTACCGCAAATCGGTCGCGCCCCCAACTTTGCCGGCACGGCTCTTGCTCTTGCCCCGTGCACAGGAACCAACGTCAATCCTCCGGGAAAAATGGCCAGCGTCAACGTCGATCAGTGCGGGGCGCGGGGAAGCCCCATCGTGCATTCATCCAGCCTCAGCTCTTCAAGGCGGTTATAAACATCCTCAAACCCCAGCAATCGCCTCTTTGAAATGACACGCCAGAACTCAATGGCTGTGCTACCACAGCCTCCAAGTCGTCTCACTCCTGATGCGCATCTCCCAAGTTTGGCCTCTGCTGGCCGCTGCCTTTCAGGCTACCACTGCCACCATCAACCGGCGTGAAGTGGTCCAGAAGTTCAATCCCAACCGAAATGGCTCCGCCTCATCCTATGATACCCCGATGCAGGTCGGAAATGGAAACTTTGCCTTTGGTGCCGACATCACCGGGTTGCAAACGGTTCTGCCTTGGAACACCCTTTCATCGTGGTGTTGGCATAATTCCTCGCTGCCGACCACCGCCGGGCAGACTTCTCCTGAAGACTTCATCGGCGTCGACTGGTGGACGCACGGCCGTCTGGTCAACTACGCCCAGCCAAACCCCGCGCAGCCGGCCATTTCTCAGTGGATGATTGCCAACCCACACAGAGTCAACCTCGCTCGGATAGGTTTCGTCTTGGATGGGAAATCTATTGAAGACTCCGACGTTCTCAACCCGCTGCAAACATTGGACCTGTACACCGGCGCGCTAAATTCGACCTTTTCTCTTCAGGGAAACGGTGTCTCGGTGGAGACTCTATCGGACCCGAAGTTTGATACGCTGGCTGTCAATGTACAGTCTGCACTGTTGAGGAATGGCTCACTGTCAGTCTTCTTCGACTACCCATACCCGACAGACAAGAATAAGTTCGAGAACTTCGTGGGCTTGTTCAACGCGACCTCAAACCACACAACTTCGCTGCGAACTGATAACGGATCTGTCGAGATTGAGCACAACATTGATGCGACGACTTACTTCACTGAGATCAGCTGGGATGGTGAGGGAGCGGTCACTGGGCCCGTGGCTGACACGCATCGATATTTTCTTGGCACCCAGAGCGACTCGCTCACATTCACTGCGACCTTCGCATCAGAGAGCCAACGTTCCAATAGCACATATGCTTCTGTCCAGGCCACATCGTCTGAGTGGTGGCGCAATTACTGGGAGAGTGGCGCGTTTTTGGATCTGACTTCTGTCTCCGGCTCCGATGCGATTGAACTCCAGCGCCGGACCATCCTCTCACAGTATCTGCTGGCCGTAAATGAGGCCGGCAAAGACCCACCGCAGGAGTCTGGTCTCACCAACAACGGTTGGTATGGAAAGTTCCATTTGGAAATGGTATTCTGGCATCTCGTTCACTGGGATCTCTGGGGAAAGCAGGACATATTAGACCGAAGTACAGGAGTCTATGAGCGCTTCCTCCCTACATCTCTTGAGCGAGCCGAACATCAAGGATACACTGGAGCCCGTTGGGGGAAGATGAGCGATCCAACTGGCCGCTCCGCACCAGGGGAGATCAACTCGATCCTCATTTGGCAGCAAGTGCATCCGTTCTATTTCGCAGAGCTCGAGTACCGACGGAATCCAGAAAACAAAACTCTGTCCAAATGGGATGCGGTACTCAGCGCGTCGGCCGAATGGATGGGCTCTTATGCGTTCTTCAACAAGTCGACGGGCGTCTATGATCTAGGCCCTCCTATGTACCCAGTTTCGGAAAACACGGACCCGAACGCGACCGTCAATCCCATCTTTGAGCTGGCGTATTGGCAATTTGGCCTCTCCATTGCCGCCAAATGGCAACAGCGGCAAGGGAAGCCCGTGCCTTCGCACTGGACCGACGTTGCTGAGAATCTGGCCCCTCTCCCCATTGAAAATGGCACATACGTCACGTACGAGGGCGTGCCTGATATGTGGACGGACCTGGAGTTGACATCAGACCACCAAGGCCTGCTCGCCATCAACGGTATGCTCCCGCCGCCGCCCAACATTGACCTCTCCGTCTTCAATGCCACAGTGGAACGCGTCTACGAGACGTGGAACTTTTCATTCAGCTATGGCTGGGACTTCCCGCTGCTGGCCATGACGGCACTGCGCACCGGCGACCCAGATACGGCGATCCAATGGCTGCTGGATGAGAATTTTGCTTTTGACGATGTGGGGATGCCCATTGGGGGAAGCAGAGTACCCACGCCGTACTTTCCCGCCAGTGGCGGCTTGTTGCTTGTCGTTGCCATGTTGGTGGCAGGCTGGGATGGTGCCGAGGGATCCAAGTGGCCAGATGCCTGGAATGGGGCGAATGTTGAGGCATTCAACCCAGTGTTGTAAGAGAGCACGAGACCGGTTGGTCGCCTTATGGCACGCGAGCTTGGTGGATAAAGCTTGGCCAACTCTTGGCTGGGACACGCCAGTTATCAATTCCTCATTCTGGCGGCGGCTCCTGGAAGCAGCCGACGATCTGCAAGTTTTACTGTCAAAGCTGACACGCATGTGTAGAATGATCATGGGTCTATATGTGAGCACGTACGGATAGTTGTGATCCGTTGTGTAGGTTAAATGAGAAGGGCTCAACGGCGATCCCCGCACTGGAGTAAGGCAAAATAAGGTTGGAGGCTTAGTTCCTAAGCGAGTGGTGGTGTTGCAGTCTTCGCACGTGGACGGTTGCGGCTTTGGGTTTCTGAAACGGGCAACGCCGCAACACCAGAAAGCCAAGGCGACGATTTTCCAAATACTCCACAGCCCGATTAGCTCATGGGATCGCTGCTGGGATGTCCGCTGCTTTCTCCGTCGCTTCCACTGCCAAGCATCTCCGCTTCCGCTTCTGAACCCTGCCCGCCGCGTCTCGAGTCTCATCCACTCACGTCAAATGGACTAGACTGCCGCCGTCGCTCATGCATCTGCTAAGTGGCGCCTTCACCTTAGCGGGAAGTCCACCATCCGCGCACACCCCCTTGAACGCTTGACCCTTTGAATTTTCCCTTGCCGCGCGATGGGATTGAACAATCCACCCTTGACCATGGCGAGATCTCAGAGCCACACTGGCCCCCGCATCTGCACCAAACCCACCCGAACCAGGCACCCCCTTGGCGCTTTGAACTGAGGAGGACTGGGGAGATTTCCTCTCTCGTCCTTGGCGGTCGATTGGTATAAGACTTGGATGGCCCGATGCCTTCAGTTCCGATCCACACCCATCACTCACCAGCCATCCCTTCAGTTTACGCTCTTTTCCAAGCCTTACGACTTGAAACCGTGCTGTGCACGTTGCCGTTCCCTTCTCTTCACCAACTTTTTCCAACCACGCTTGACGCGTTTTAGTTTAACGACCCTCCTTCCGATTAATTCGTAAAGAATAAAGAAGAAACACCAGCAAAAATGAAGTACTCCACCGCCACCATCCTCTCCCTCGTCGCTCTGGCAGCGGCTTCGCCCATCAAGCCTGGCCGTAAGTTTACCCTCCCACTACTCCTCCACGGCAGGAGAGTTGAACATCACCAACAAAACACGTCCTAACAACCCTTCCCAGCCGTCGCCAACACCGGCCCAGTCGACAGCTTCATCAGCGACGCCAAGTGGGCCACCCGCTCCCTCCGCGACCTCCTCAAGGGCGACAACGACGATGACGAAGACGACGACGACAAAGACGACGACGACAACGACAAAGACGACGACAACGACGACAACAACGCCGTCATAGTAATCCTCGGTCTCGACAACGACGACAGCGAAGACGACAAAAAACAAGGTACATTCCCCTCCTTTCCCCCCACCCTCCAACAGAAAACTAAAAAATCAAACTAGACGCCCTCGACAAAGCCGCCGACCAACTCGACAAAGCCGACAAGCTCGACGCCCTCGCCCTCGCCACCGCCCAGAAAGCCCAGGACCTGGCCGCCGCGGCCCAGGACGCGAAAGTCAAGGCCGCCATCGCGCAAGCTTACGCCGACGGCGCCGACGACGCCGAGGCGGCCGGCGAGGAGATGCAGCAGCAGCTTTCGGATGCGCAGAGGGCGGCTGAGGAGGCGGCTGCAGGCGCTGAGGCGGGGGGAGAGGTCGAGGTTGGTGGGGGGGATGATGAGCAGGCTGCTGCGGATCAACAGGCGGCGGAGGAGCAGGCGGCTGCGGATCAACAGGCGGCGGAGGAGCAGGCGGCTGCGGAGGAACAGGCGGCTGCGGATCAGGCGGCTGCTGCTGCTACCCCCGCCGCTGTTGAGACTCCGGCTGCTGCCGCTGCCGCCACCCCCGCCGCCGTCGAGACTCCTGCCGCCGCTGCCGCTACGCCTGCTGCCGATGCGGCGGCTGCGCAGGGCACGGGCGATGCTGCTGCGGCGATTGCCGAGGCGGCGGCGAATGGGACGGCTGGGGTTTCGGAGGCGGCGAAGCGGGCGGCGCTGAGGCGGTCGATGGATGCTTGGAGGCAGTGAGAGGTTGGCTGGCTATACTTGGTTGTGCTGGCTCTTCTTTGATTGTGGTGGCTGGTGGGTTGGTGTGGCTCGGGCAGACAGATGACAGTGTTGCTCGCTGCATTACCTCGTCCAGGTTGGCATGTGGTGTGAAGGTTCAGTTTCTTATTTTCCTTTTTGTAGGAGGGATTGGTCGCCGGTAGCTCTTATTGGTTCAGTGCCAGCTATATAGTGTATGATTTACGTGGTTCCTCGTGGTTGGAGATGGCGCTCTGTGAGCAACCAGAAGGAATGAGGAAAAGCAAACTTTACATTTCCTCAAACGCTTACAAAGTCAATAAAAGGGATGTCATGGTGATTGTTGTGCGTGTTTTATGTAGAAGATATCCTCAACCAGCGATCGCTCGAGCTAGCAATACGTTGGACCTTGATCACATAGACTACCAGACGTTGGGCACTGCCATGCCATTTGACCACGTCCGGACTTCACGAGTCTTCTACGCACAGCCATACCCGAATCGCAAATAGACCGTCATGCGCCAATAGCTCTGGCTGCTGTCGTAGGCTGGTCAGATGTTTTTTTGGGGCTGTGTGGCAGCAGGTAGACTAAATAGGGACATCGAGTTTGATGCTTGTAGAAGGAGTAAGGTGCAGCTGACTGGTACTACAAGTATCGCAGCCTCCACTCGTACGAGGCACGTGAAGATGACTTGATACGGAGCACCTGCCCTGCAGACCGCTTTCAGTTGCCAAAAGGCAGGTCACTTGACCTTTCGGATTCTTTCCTGGCTTTCCATTCAAAAACCGTCCTCTAATTGGTGCTGGGAGGTGACAGGCCAGCGACTTCGTTCCTATTGGTGTATCCGTCTAGATCATTCCTGCCGCAGCTCACTTTCTCTTTTTCTCTTCTTTGTTGTGGGCCACGTTCCTCAATCAAGAAACCAACCCGAGCAGAGTGATCCAAACAAATACGCATTATCTTATAATGACGAGCATCAGCAAAATTCTCTAGAGCCGGACGCCATCTCCGCAATGCAATGCCGGTCTTCTGTGTTCGTGCAACACAGTCTCTAAACCAAGACGCACCGGTAGGCCTACAACAGCCCAAACAGAAAAGTGTATCCGATTTCGTCGAACGGATCACCAAGTATAATGGAGCCATTCAAAACTAAATTCGTCTCCCTGCACAACGCAGAGAACAACAGCTGAAGATGCTCTCGACCACGCCGCAGCTCTCTTTTATGCCATTATTCCCGTCATCACCGTCATCCTCCTGCTCCCTATTCCCAATAATAGTCCCATCACATGGTTCTCCCCAGCCTCCTGATCAAGCAGCCCACGTTGTCGGATCGATCGATCCGCTGACCGTATCCTCCCTACCGCTGCCCACCGCATCCCTAGCCAGCACATAAAAACTGCGGCCACGCTCTTCTGAACACTGCACCTACGCCCACTTCAGATATGAGAAATCGGTTCAACAAATTTCTATACTGTTGGGGTGGTTTTCCTTCGGGCACTGACAACGCGTTCACCTGAGGTCGCTCGCTATAGCACTCAGACCAGGATTCGCTCACACGTGGTATGGCTCACCATTTGTGCATGATGATGCAAAACTACGCTTACGCCAAACGACCGTGTGCATCAGCGCAGCGTCAATGACGACTGCCAAAACTCTTTCTTAACAAAAATAATTCGATGAGATTTAGCTTCTTCACTTACACTTCGCAGGGCGGGAACGAGTTTTTCGAGTGCGTATATTTCGCCAGCGTTGGAAAGAGGATGGTAAGTGTGGAAATCCATGAACGCGGTGGATCAAGTGAGTGTGTGCCATCTGTGGACAATCTCGCAGCTTTTATCAACCTACGTCGGAGGACCAGCACGAGCACGTCCGCAAAAAAAAAAAAAAAAAAAAAGGACCCCGTGTGCCTCCAACGCATGTGATCCCGCGTCCTCAATGACGGCGTTACAGTCAAGATACGCTCGTCCGCCATGGCGAAGTGTTCCCCTCTTCAATCTCGAACAACAGAAGCAGTAACCATCCGTAGGTAAGCTGAACGCCAGAGCTCGACGTCCTAGACAGCATCGCCATGAAAATCCGGTATCTCAATCCTCGGACAATCCCGATACGCCTCCTTATCCAGCATCCACCTAAAGCGCCCCGTCTCCGCAGGCGGAAGCCGCTGTCCAATACCCACCAGCAGCTCCACCAACGCCCTGCGATCCGCCAAGTCAACCCGATGCTCCTCATCCCTCACCCCGTCATCGCCCACCGCGAACCCGTGTTCCGGCGGCGGCACGGCGCCAAAAACGGCCCAGTGCATTCTCATAAACGCCTCGTGCGCGTCCTCCGCCGGCAGCAGCACGAGCGGGTGATCGGGTATGAACTCGACGTAGCCAAAGTCCCTGAAGCACGCGTAGTGCCTCGCCGTGCACACGCCAAGCTCGACGTCGTCGAAGAGGTCGTCGACGTAGGGGAAAGCGCGCGAGGGGTCCTCGGCGCCGAACTTGAAGGTGCGCAGCAGAGGCAGCTCGGTGCGGAAGCGCGCGAAGGCGTCGGACCAGCGGCGGTCGTATCGCCAGCACTGCCAGCCCTCGGGCAGGGTTGTGAAGCGCTCTGGCCTGAAGGCCGGGGGGTCGGCTGGCTCGGGGCGGGCGATGCCGACGACCATGATGCGGCAGTCGACGAGGGCGAGGTGCTTCAGGGTCGGGGCGTGCGAGATGATCCAGTCGAGTTGCCAGTCGTGGCTGAAGTAGAGCTTGCCCAGCGCCAGGGTTTCGAGTTTGGGGAGGTGGATGCTCTGCAGGTCGAGTTGCGGCCATTGCCGGGCGGGCCAGTCGAAGCAGAGGTGCAGGCGTGTGAGGTTCGCTGAGGCGGGTTGAAGCCACAGCGAGGGGAAGCCTTGCATGACGGACTTGAGCCTGGCGCTGACCCGCGCAATGCTTTGCCTGTGCACTTGCTCGTACGCATTTATTGAGAATTTCAGGGTGCGGAGCCTTGAGAGGACAGCCCCGAAGCCATGAGCTCTAGGGCGGTATGGGAATGCGGGAAGGCCCTGCAGCGCGAGGTGGTCTATGGCCTGGGCTGCCGGGCGTGACAAGGTGTCGATGATAGCATGGATGGAGTTTTCAAGATGTGCAAAGTACTTGGCAAAGTGTTCGTGGCCGTTGGCGTCTCGCCAATGGTCCAGTGCAAGTGATGCTATGGAAGTCGAGTCCATCTTCTCTCGGACCACCAGGGCCACACTTTTCAGGTTGAGGGCTCGGTCGAAGAGTTGCAGCATCTGCAGTGTCTCGTCGCTGATCAGTAGCTCAAATGCAGGCCAGTCTCGAAGAGTGTATGTCATCAAAAGCTTGTTTTGACGTGGTTAGTTGGGTGAGGAGTATATGCTTTGCGTTGACTCACGACTTGTGCGAGCTCCACGGTGCCTGTATCGAACGAGACATGGCGGATTTTTTCACTCAAGTGCGAGTGTTCCAAGATGTGGCCGAAGTTTTCTGCGCTGTGTTTCGGTGGGCGAACGCCGACGACAGCAAAGAGAGGAACAGAAGCGCAGCGGGAAAGCGTCCGTGATGTCAGCCGCAGAGACAGAAGGTCTTCACGGGCTAGCCTCTCACATATCAGAAGCAACAGCTCTTTTGGGAGTTGTTCCAATTCCGCCATGGTGTTGAGGAGAGTTGATGAAGTGGGCTGAGTCACGTCAAGCGATGCAACAACCGTGCACTTCCATTAGTGGAAATGGCACGTGACTGCATCAAGACTCGTACTCGGGCTTGCTTGCTCGCTGGTTGGGCATATCCACGCATCTTTGGCATGAATTCCAGCGGTGATATGTGAGGGCAATGTCAGCAGTTCCAATATCGTAACCATCAATGTGCTTATGCCTAAAGCAGTGATTACGTCAGCAAGGACATCAAGGTGCTCTACATTCACAACATCATGTCTCGTCATTTCGACTCTCTCCCTCACTCTTACGCATTTAGCTTTACATTGCCACTGCCATCTCTGAACACCATCTTGCTTCACAAGCCCACAGATCCAACCTTGAGAGACTTCTACACCTGACAGTCCCTGCCCTCAACATCTGGAGACACTAGGTTGTGGGAATCCATTCATCGTTCGGAATGCTATCAAGAAGAAACAACAACGTCGCATATCCGTGTAGGTACCGAAGCAAAGCTATCCAACGCCCCGCCAGCGTGGATCTCAGACCAAACGAACCCAACAGCATCAAGAACTGAAGGAAGACAACACACAGAGACCAGCATCACAAAGCAGCCTCAAGAACTACTGAAGGAAAACAACCCACAGAGAACCAGCATCACAAAACAACATCTCAACCCATTCCACAGCAGCCCACCATCGGCCCAAAAAATAGCCAAGTCCCCCAAAGCAGTTCCAAGCAAAAGCAACATATAAACCCTCAAAACCGCTCCCTTAAGCACCACCGGAGCGGCACTGCTGGCCCGCGCGGTTAGTGTACCTCCGGTGGTGGCCACATGTCGGAGTGGTCGTGTGTGTGTGTGTGTGTGTGTGTTCGACCCCTTCCCAAGATACTACATTTCCTTTGTCTTTCCCAAATTTCTGGCTTTCGCAAAAAATCCCTGAAGGGCCCCAACGGACAGGGCTCTGCATGATGGGGTTTCTGCGCCGCTCCCCGAGAGCGGTGTAGTTTTGCTCCGATTATTTTTGGGCACTCCATCCGTATGCCTCAGCACTTGATTCCGCCGTCTTCTCTACAGGCTTCATGGCATTTTCGATCAAGAACGATGATTTCTTTTGGTTTTTCCCCCAGGTGTGTCGGATACATATGGTGCGTTGGTACCGAGCACTACCGAGCAAAACTCGACCTTGGTCTGTCTCCACGAGAAAGCCCCCTCCCCTCCACACACAGGAGAAAAGCCCTCTCTTCGCCAACGAGCGCGTAATCCCTATCCATCCCATCATTCCTCCGGAACCACCGGAACCACCGGATCCGCACCCCCCAAATACTGCCACAACCGACTCAAATCGCGCACCGTCCTCGGCCCCCCCTCCCCCTCCCCCTTCCTCTCCCTCCTCCTCAACCTCTTCCTCTGCGTCTTGCTCAACCTTGCCCCATTCCCCTCCAAATGCGCCTCCACCTGCTCCTCGGGCACCAGCGCATCCAGCCAGCTCGTGCGCGGGTTGGGGTTGACCATCAGCTCGTCGCGCATGTAGTCGGCCACAAGATGGCGATGGCCGGCGTGGCCGTGGCGCTGGAAGATCTGGCCCGCGTAGCTGTTGCCCGTGCGCTCCGTCGTCGTCGCCGCGGCCCAGCGGGCGACGGCGTCGGCGGCGTTGACGAAGTGCTCGAGGCGGGGGACCATGCGTTGGCCTTCGACGAACTGGCTGCCGCTGGTGTAGAAGCCCGTGGCGTTGGAGAGGCGGCCGGGGGGCATTTCGTTGAAGTGGGCGGCGGCGGAGGAGCCGAAGGTGTAGATTTCCTGTATTCCCCCACTCCCAAGTCAGATATATATAAAAAAAAAAAGAGCCCACCAACGAGGCGGTTCTGTGTGTACGTACCAGTTTGTCAAGCGTCTCACTCGGCGCCTCGATCAGCAGCCGGTCCACCACCAAGCTCGCCACCAGCGCCCCCTGGCAGTGCGCGATGACCACCACCTTCTCGACCCGGTCCTGCAGCAGCAGCTCCGACACCAGCATGTACGCTGCCAGCACGTCGGCCGTGTTGAGGTCGAGGACGCGCTGCAGCAGCAAGCGGGGCAGGCCGAAGAGGATGCTGTAGGGGCGGTTGCGGATGCCCGTGATGGGCCGGTCGAAGGCCATGGCGAGTTTGTTGATGGTCGCTTTGACCTCCTTCTCGCTATGCGTCGTGAAACGTTCCCCGTTAGCATTTGGAACTCTCGCCTTGCCACGGACAGTCGTTTAGAGGGAATCGGAGGAGAGTGAGGGAGAGAGGGAGCACAAGCCTGGCGCCGAAGCCGTGGATGAAGAACCACTTCTGCCACCTGTCGCACCGCTGCACCACCTCGTCCGACTCCACGACGAAGCCCTCCAGGCCCGGCGACGACGGCGGCTTGGCGAGCCCCACGAGGGCCATGACCGTGGTCAGGAATGCGTGCGCTAGGAAGACCACGTCGGCCGCCACCCTCCAGGCTTCGCCGAAGAGGCTACGCGTGGTTCCGAGCGCCCGGAGGATGGCGAAGAAGTGGCCGAAGACGTAGGACAGGTCTGTGTGGAGGCGGACTCCCAACGTGGAGGGTTCCCATATGCTGATGTATTCGGCGGCGGTGTGGTCGGATCCGTTTATTTGCATCATAGTTGCTTCTTGGTTAGACATACGAGATGTGTTTTGCGCAGAACGCTATTGAAGAATAGAGTCCGATGGGTACGAATATGATGCTTGTGGTCGTCAAAGTGCATCGATGGGGAGAAGATGAAGAAGTGAAGAGAAGTGGATATTGTTGACGCCCTCTGGTAGCGCCTTCTGTCTAGATGAAGATGGCACCGCACCTCCCCCATTACCTGTAGAACCCACCCACGAAAGCCACAATCATCCCGCCTTCCATCCAGAAGCCGTAGAAACCCCATATACCCCCTACCCCCCTACCACTCAAACCTCTCCTCCACCCTCCACACCATCTCCCCATCCACAAGCACACCCCCCACCTCCACCCCCTCCGCCTCCCCACCCCCAAAAGTCCATGCACACGGCAAGAACCTACTCCCCAACTTCGCCACGCGCTGCCACTCCCCCTCCCCTCCCTTCCCAACGCAATGCTCCCACCGCTCCACCTCAACCTCCCCCCCAATCATCAGCAACGCCTGGCAAAACTGCGCCACCCGAACCACCACGCCGCGCGCCTGCACGTCGGGCCGCGACAGCGACAGCACCACGCCGTGGCGGCGCGTCTCGTTGCCCACGGGCCGCGCCTCGACGCTCACCCACATCTCCTGGTACGGCACCACGACGCCCGACCCGCGCTCCTTCTCCATGGCGCCCATCTCCAGGCACGCCTCGGGCCGGCCCGCGACGGGGTGCATGTCGCCCTCGTCCGGGGCGGGCTGCTCGCCCCAGGCGCAGTGAGAGTCGATGACGTGGTACCAGCGCTTGTGCGGGATTTGGATCTGGCCTTGGACGACTGCCTGGGCCTGGCCGGCTTGGGGGTTGGTGCCGCCGCCGCCGCCGGGGAAGCCGTGGTCGGTGGGGATGAGGGGGAGGCGTGCTGCTCCGCTGGTGCTGGTGCTGGTGCTGGTTCCGGATGACGTGGTGGGGTCGGCGATGGTGGAGTGGCCGAGGGTTTCGCTGATGCCGGAGAAGGCCCAGTCGAGGCGGTTGAGGGGCCCTCCGGTGTTGGGGAGGGTGGTGCGGGTGCTGGTGGTGGCGGTGCTGGTGGTGCCATCGTCGGTGGGGTCGGAGAGGAGGATGCGGATGTCGACGAAGACGTTGGTGGGGGAGCTGAGGACGAGGGTGGAGGTGGGCTCCGAGGGTTCTTCGTCGCCCTTCTGGCGTGGTTAGTCAGGGAGATAGAGAGAGATGCGGGGCGAGGAATAGTCGGGAGGCGTAAGGGAAACGTACCCAGCATATCCACTCTCTCATCGAGATATCTCCAGCCATGGCGGAAGAGTCGTTGGCGGGATGTGCCATTTTGAAGACAGCGGCGTGGCAGCGAACGAAGGTGGGATGCGGAAGAAGATCTTGGATGGAAAGAAAAGAGAGGCGGAGAGTAGCGGGGCGGGCTTTAAGAAGCCTCAATTGCGTTCGCTCGAGGTTGTGCAGGCAGAATGAGACGCGGATGTTGTGGACGTGCGAAAGGTGGAAAAGAAAAGAGACGCGTATTTAAGGTGTTGGAAGATAGAAAGGCGGCTCGGGTTAGTAAAAGCAGCTTGTCACGCGACCTAAGTCTCCAGTGATAGGTAGCGCTCCGACTTCACCTTGAAGCTGGGTAACAGAAAGTAGTGTTGCGGAGACGTTCAAGGTTGTTTCCAAGCCATGCGTCATTCGGCAGGGAAAGGCCCGTTGCCGAGATGCCGCTCCCGTCTACCTAAACATGCCAACACCAAGGTAAGAGACTGTTTTTGGTTGCTTCCATTAGTTTACTCGTTAAGCGGAGCCAGACATTCATGCTATCCTCTATCCACCCAGAATGACGCCTTTGCTTTTGCTTCCCATCGTACACATCCATGCCACCCCAGAAAATAAAAGAAGAAGCATCCATCCTTGCATGCATTCTAAACCCCATCCGCCATGGGAAACGCTAACATCGACAAGAAATATCCCCCCTTCCCACCCCCCGCTTCAACCCCATTCTTGCTTCCCGCGCCGTCCCGCTCACGCAACCGCCGTCTTCGCAGCCAAGCTGCCAGTCCCCCTGCTGCTGAAAATCGCCATGATGCCAAAGCCCACGTAGAACAACCCAAGCGGATACGCCACGAGCCCGCGCATGCCGCTCATGCGGCCAACGGCGCAGAACATGGCGCTGCTGCTGTACGTGCACCACAGGATGGCCGCCGTCGTGAGCATGTAGCCAAACATGCCGTCCATGGGCGCCACGATGCCGATCAGCGACGTCAGCACCAGCGGCAGCAGGCAGTATCCGAGCACCGACGCCGAGCGCGGGAACGTGAGCGTCGACGAAAAGTGCGACGACGACGACGATTGCTGCGCGGGCGGCCCGCTGGCCGCGTCCAGAGGCGGCGACATGAGCGAGAGGATCATGTGGAGCGACGTGCTGCCGAGCAGCGCGAGGCCGTAGATGTAGCCGAAGTGCACCTTGCCGGACTGCTGGGCGTGTTAGCGAAAAACATGCTTTCCCTCCACACACACCAGCCACTGCGGGGGCGGGAGGAGACTTACGAAGAGCAAGAACGTGCCGAACAGCAGGAAGAACAGAATCGGGCCCGCCAGGTCCGAATCATCCATGATATGCTGATCTATCCTCGCCAGCGGATTCAGCACCGACAGAGTCTGCACAACACCACCACGTCAGCCAACTCACGCACCACCAGGAAAAGCAAAACCAACCTTCATCTTGATATGCCCAAAATTGACCCCCAGCTCCTCCAACAGCGGCGGCTCCCCCTCATACCCCTCCGTCCCAAACGCCGCCAGCCACCCCGTCCGCAACCCGCCGGTGCTCTCGCCCATGCGCCCGCTCACCCCCGCCATGCCGCCGAACCCGGCCGCTCCTCCTGCTCCGGGCCCGCCGCCGCCCATCATGGTGCCCGCGCCGCCGAAGCCCGCGCCCGGCCCGCCGCCGCCGTACGCGCTGGACGCGGCGCCGCCGCTGTAGGCCTGGAAGGGCGTCGTGTGGCCCGAGACGGGCTGCTGGTGCGCCGACGGCGAGGCGTATGAGGACTGGTAGAAGTTGAGGTTTTGGGCGGCGGCGGCGGCCGGGTTGGGCGCGTAGGCGTTGCCCGCCGTGTTGGGGTTGCCCCCGTAGTAGTTGGCCATGGTTGCTGTTGCTGTTTATGCCGAGCTAGGGGAAGCTGTTTTTGTGTGTTGCGGGTGGGAAGGCGGGGAAAGGAAGGTGTGCGTTTGAATTGAGCGGCCGCGCGCGGAGAAGTAGGGGAGGGAGTGTTGCGGTCGATGAGGAGAGAACGCGGCGGAGAGAGCTGCGGTCGGGAGGGATTGTGAAGGAGGGTGGCTTGATCGAAGAAAGAGCGCGCTGGATTGGTGGGTGGTGATCGTGGTGGTTGTCTGTGTGTGCTGGAGGAGTTGCCTAGCTTCTGGCTGAGGTGTTCCAATGAAGTAGTCACGTGCGCCCGAGCTTTACTACGTAATGGCCTCCGCCGCGCTCTACGGATTACATCTCTTCCACCGATAAGTCAATTAGGTCGACATTCTGGAACGCTTGCCGTAATTCATCGTATATTTCATTCTTGTCGTTCGCGAAGAAGTTCATGTCTATGTAGTAAAACGCCACTTCCGCATCAAGCATCCTAGTATAGCGAGTTGCCTCTTGCTTCCCTTTTGTGTTTTTTCTTTCACCGCATGCACGCAATCCACTGATGCCAGCCTTCTCCCAAATGCAATCCCAAATGCATGCTATGCTCCAACCGTCGATGCCCGTTGCATATGCTCGTGGAAATCATGGTAAAACCAACAGTCAAACGACCATCATGCTCTCTACGCGACCAAGCCAAATAAATGCGATAATCACAAACGTGCCGCGTGACAAAAGCTCAAATCAAAACAACAAACATCCTTGGCCG
Organism: Dothiorella sarmentorum; assembly: GCA_023082095.1. Lineage (NCBI taxonomy): Eukaryota > Fungi > Ascomycota > Dothideomycetes > Botryosphaeriales > Botryosphaeriaceae > Dothiorella > Dothiorella sarmentorum. The sequence continues at coordinate 68,276 of JAJMVL010000103.1, forward strand.
CAATGCCAAAAGCAACAAAAAATATCATGCGATCAATGAGTCTATGTGAAAAATCCTCAAGCATCGAAGTGAAGGGTATCATCGAATGTCCGGGGAGCGATTCCCGCCGCGCCCGTGGTCGTCGTAATCCAGGAGGCCGTGCTTGTTTCTTCTTCTTTCTCGTTTCCATCTTCACCACGTCTTGGGTCCGAAGTGTTCTCCAGGCGCCACAGGTTTGTACGGGCATGCCTTCCAATCGCAACCCTACGAAAATTAGCACGCCGTCACACTTCTTGGAAAATTCATAAAAACTCGCCTGCTTGAAGACCTCAGTGCCCCACCAGCTGAAGCCCTCGTTGAATCCCGGATAAATGATGCCAAAGAAGACGACAACAACGCCCACCGCAACGCCCGAGTCCAGCGCCGCCGACAGCGTCATGTTGTACTTCTTCCACCACGCGCTGCTCCGTGTCCGGATCACGTCGTTGAAGAGCCAGCATACGACCGCCCACACTGAGAAGTTGAGACCAGTCGCCGGAGGGATCCAGCTCAGGCTGCCGAAAAGTACCGGCAAGTTGACCTTCCGCCAGACGCTGCGCTTCTGCTTGCGGCCAAGGAGCCACACCCCCACAGGGGAGATGGCACCGAGGAGGAAGGCCCAGACAAGCGGGCGGTAAAGGGCTCCAGGTCCAAAGAAGCGAGTCGGCCCCACGACACCCCAGAGGATGCTGCCGTTGAAGTGGACGCGCGCGATCGGGCAGTTGAATCCATTGATGGCGTCGGGCGTGCAGATGCCAGGGATGTTGGAAAGCATCCAGTTCAACACGCCAATTTGCGTCAAGCTGGAGATGACGGTTGCCGCGAGCTGGAGCATGAAAAGCAGACGGGGCGGGATCTTCATGTAGTGGCCTAGTTTGAGATCCGAAGAAAACTTCAAGCCCTGAGTGGAGGTGATGTAGCCGTACGTCACGAACACCATGTTTGCAACTGGTCGTCCAGGGAAAACAACGCCGCAGATGAGTTGGCAGATTAGGTATAAGCTGCTCTGCTGGTTCGTGATTGCCATGACAATGCCAATGGGGATGAATAGAACCGTGCAAATGCCCAGCGCGAGCAGGAGACCGTACCAAGGCAGGTGGATAGGGTAGCTGCAGAACGGTCAGGTAACGCTTGACCGTGATATGGAAGGGGACTTACTATTCGACCACAAACATCCCAATGGCCGTCATGAGGACGCCTGTCAGGAGGTACCAGGACATCGGCGCGTCTTTATACCTTCTCATCAGCCTGTTGTGGACATCCTCGGCACCCATCATATTATCCAAGTCGGGCATTGAGGCTGTCATGCTGCGGGCTGACTTCTTGTGACGCAGAGAACGCTCTTCTTGAGGAACTGGCTGATATCCAGGCTGCTCTTGTTGGCCCTTGATCTCTTTCCAGGATGCCTTCCACTGCCGCAAAATGTCCTTTCCGTGCCAGCATGCCGTGTGCGAAAGCAGAGCGGTGAGCGCTGCAAATTGCAACGCATAGCTCAGCACGTACGTAATCGGCAGGAACACTCGGCTGTAGTTCTCGTAGGCTTTCTCATCAAAGAGAAAGTTGTCCGTGAGAATCTTGCTGACCTCGTATGGCTTGCCGGCGTTGTCGAAGACAGCGGCTGAAAGGATAGGCATGTGCGAGGAATACATGACGTTCATATAGTCTGCAATCCCGGGTCAGAGAGCAGCAAGTGAAGCCATAATTAATAGACTTACACATGATAGGAGCCAGGATCCACATGACGATTACCAGGCCTCCAACAATGTTCAATGCGGCCCAGAATGGAACGACCAGAGGAGATCCGATGTAGGCGATTTGCGACCAATCAAATGTCATTGGGAAAAGACCGAGGCCGGAAGCCACACCAAACTAGAGGATAGTCAGTCACATGGACAACCCGAAAAGGGCAAAAGATTCTCACCAGGTTAGCAACAACCACGTTCTTCGGCGCAAACCACGTAATGACGTTGAAATAGCTCAGAGCGGGGAAAAGCAAGCCAGGGAGGAAGTAGAACGCTGCAGATCCTAGGAAAACGTAGAGGAAGAACCTCATGCGCGAAATTTGCCAACCATTCGCTGGGGCATTATCTTGCTTATGCAGGGTGGCAAACATGGATGTAGAGATGAGAGTTCCAGGCCAGATCATGCCACTAGGCCGGACCAGGAAGCGTCTGGTGAGGCCAGCCAGGGCGTATCCAAGAACCTGAGTAGAGATGGTGAGCAGGATCTGGTAGGTAATGGTGAGTTTTTGATGGTAAAACATTTGCTGCTCGACGATGACCTGGATGATGCGTTAGCGAGCGCATGCGTCGGGGTGCATAATACGAGCATACATCAGTCGCAAAGGCGAAGCCAAAAGAGACGTTGCTGCTGATATAGACACAACAGTGCTCCTTTTCATTCCATTTGCCTTGCGCAAGCCAGAGCCGAACACTGCGCACCACGCCCCGCTTTTTCTCACGGCGCAACGTGCTTCCATTACCATCATTGTCCTGCGAGGAGGCGGCACCGTTGGAAGCCTCGTACTCCTCAGAGTCTGCGGCTCTGTGCTGGATCGATCCATTGGAGAAAACCTCGGCAGGGTCGTCCGGTCGTTTCAAGATTTGGTCCCAGAGAAGGCCAAGTGGGTGAACGAGAAGAAGGGCGATAACAGGTGTAATGCTAACACTAGGGTATCTCAGGGAAAAGAACAGGTTCGTGGAAGAGCCGAGGATGGAGAAAACCATGGACAGCACCCACATACGCGGAGTATTAATGGATAGGGATGTGTCGTCCGAAGGCCGCACCGCAGCGCGCACTTGAGGGTACGGAGAATCGTCAGGAGGGTTCTCCTCTGCCGCCTTATTCCTGGCTTCGGTGCTAGCGTCATCCAGGCCGTCGATTTCTATAGCCTCAGAACTGTCCGAGTGGCCAGACTCCGTGGAAGCGTACTCGGGGACAGACGCAGCAGACGACATGCCGGCCCTGGAATTGCAGGAATTGAACCTGCTCTCCAAGCCAGGATCCATGTCACCGTCCAGACCACCGACCCATGCCTCCACTGCCGTAATGTGTTTGTCGGGCAGGTTGAAACTTGGCAAACTCTTCCTGCGACTCCGTTTGGTGCCCTTGCCGTCCAACATGCGGTCGGTTGCGATAGTGCGGTTGCGCGATGCCTTGCTCGACTCGGCCTCCTCTTCGGTGACGGTGTCGGCCTCGCGCAGGCCACTTTTGGCTTTCCGGTTGCCAGCGCGTATAGCATGGTCGAGGTCATGCGTGTCTTCGTCGGCGGAGCTGTCGTTGCTGGTGCTCAGCATGTGCAGGGCGCCATAGGAGCCGGTGCCCTGGGCGGGCGACGAGCGCAGCAATAACGGGGTCTTGGACATGTTGGAGCGCGAGTCTCCCGGCGAGTAGGTGTCGCCGAGAGCACAGAAGGGTGGTGAGGGTGAGGTTGGGGGTGGTACGGCGCGGGGCGGCGGAGGGTGACAGGCAGCATCGGGGGAGTGGTGGCTGCGGCGTGGTGCTTTTTTTGTGTTCCAGGATTGCGGCTTGAACGTGCCATTTAGCTTGGGCGTAAAGACGTGGACATCAGGCTCCTGACGTGGAAAGGCTGGCCGGCGCGCGCTCGGAGACTTACTCGCGACCGGCGCGTCACTAAAGCAGCCTTAACAACGTGACGAGCCAGGCCTCTGGGACGCTTGGGGCTTCGCCAGGCCTATCCATCAGATAACAACAAGGCTAGATCCGTACGATAAAGCGCGAAATGCGCAATGTGACCCGACGAATGGGCCTTGCCCTGCGGGCTCGCGCGGCGGTGAGCTGCGATCGCTACCAGGTGCTAGCAAAATTTCTTCTTCCTTTCAGCCATTTTCCTCCGCACGCATGACAGCTGCCGTCACACTCCTGTCACATCGGAGCGAGGGTGGCTTTTGGGCAGTCCCGTCCCTTGCAGCGCCTGCGGCCTCGGACTTGCAAGCCTGCGACAGGCTGACTTCCGCGTTTCCCGCCAATGGCCCCGTTTCCGCACCCGCGAAGATCTCTGTTGCAAACATAGTGCCGTATTATTTACACTTGCCTACTTTCGTGCATACATACATCATACATACTGTACAGCAGCGCATCCTCAATCCTCACTCATTTGGTGGGATTCACCTTCCGCGCCATCTGCGCGTGCATCGATGCAAGCTCGTCCAGGCTTGCAATAGCGCCCTCCAGATCCTCCTTGTTGTAGAGGAACAGCCCTTGAAGCTCCGCAGGACTCAGCTCGCCCACGAGGCCGAGCTTACGCGCCTTTTCCAAAAACCTATGCCGGCCCGTGCCGTCGGGATCCATCTCGCCGTAGAAGCGTCCCAAAAGCTGCTTGATCTGCCATTCTGTCGCCTCACCAATGCGCACTGTGACGTCCACTCGGCCGGGCCGAATCAATGCCTCGTCTAATCGCTCCACATGGTTTGTCGTCAGGAAAAGCAGGCGTTCCTCCGCGCTTGCAACTCCGTCCAGGGCATTCAGGAGACCAGAGAACGTGACCGTCGCTCCTGTGTAGCCATCTTGGTTCGTCTGTCTGCGGTTCACCCATGCCGCATCCGCGTCCTCCAGAAGCACCAGGGTCCGCGGCGGCACTTTGGTGAGCATGAGCTGGAGTTTGTCATCAGTCATGCCGCGCTGGCTCAAGTTCAACATGGCAATGTTGAAATTGAGATGACCCGCAATTGCCTCAATAACCGAGCTTTTTCCCGTGCCCGGTGGGCCGTAGAGTAGGTAACCCCGGCGATACGGAATTCCCCTGTCGAAGTACCACTCTCGCTTGTCGATGAACTCCTGCATGTCTTGAATCAAGCGCTCTTTGACGCCCTGCTCAAGCACCACGGATTCGAGCGGCCTTTTCCGTTTTGGCGACCCAAACTGCTTCCAGTCAAAGCCCTCTGGGACAAGAATGCTGGTCTTGCCTTCGTGATGCTGCTGTGCCAGCTCATGAGCTTCGGCAAAAAGCTGCTCAAATATATGCCTGTGGGCATACAGAGTTGTAAGCGTGACAGTCTCAAAGGGCTCGTTGTTGGTATCCAGGTAGTTGCCCTGACGTTCGCGATTGACCATCATCCAGGCATTCTCGTAGCGCAGTATATGTCTTCCGTGCCCAGGGCGAAGGTAGAAGTCGGTCACCTCGGCACCGTCGGAACGCTTGCGGACAGTAGTGTTGAGCTGCAGGTGATGCATACGAGGAGTAATCCGGCGTGCGATGGAGTTGAGGAATCCACTCGGAATGTCCCTAGATGGCTGTCAGAAAGCTAATTCAGCTCAGGAAAGCAGTCATCACGTACCGAGCAGGTTCCGCGGCAGCTTCTGAGCCTAACGAGTGGCCGCGTTGGTACATCCATTGAAGCAACCACGGGTAGGCCTCGTCGGTCTTTGTGACTTCAAGCTCAACTAGCATGCGACGACGCAGGAGAACGGCCCCGCGCTTGAGCCCCTGCTGGCCCAGACGCCCAATGGTTGCGAGGCCTGCGAGACCGAAGCCCTGACGATATGCTGTCAGCAAGGCGCCCTGGCAGATGGGCTCGGGAGGAAACTGACGGCTGTGAAGTAGGGGTTCCCGGTGAGCTGGGACATGAACGAGCCGCCGCCATCGCCGGTGGTCGCGGAGAGACTCTCTGCTAGCTGTTGCGAAGGCTGCGGCGGAGATTGGGGCGCATGGTTGCGATCCATCAAAGGGCAAGGTGCGCGGTGTTGCGGATTGTCGAGCAGCCAAAAATTTAGGAATTCGCGACCGGCACGCGTCATTGCTGCATGGCTGCTGTCAGCTCAGATCCCCGGAGATCCATCCCGCATCGAGACTAGGCGGGGGTCATAGCTCGCTCCCGTCCCTCTTCCAGAAGCAGGACCCTGGATTTCGCAGCTGCTCGAATTTCCTCTCTCCACCTCACACACCTTTCGGCTCCCTCTACATCCGTCTTGCGTCATGGCGCTGCCAGGTGGCGCCGTCGCTCACGGCGACACGATCCAAATTGACCTAGAGTACTTCCAGACCCTTCTCATGCGGTTAGTTTCCCACCATGCAGTCAATACTTAAGCTAACGGCGTTTGAAGAGCTCACCTTGTGCGTGTAACTATTGACTCACTGCTGTGCATCTATGCTAACAGCGCTAAGTGTCCGCCCTACCACCCCGATGATCCTACCTTGGTGCGCATCCAGAGATCCGAGTATGATTTCTTGGTCAGTGAAGCCGCTCTGCCTCGTGACGGCTGTTGCTGACTTTCATGTTCACTAGACGCGTATTGTGGGAGACTACCGTAGGTTTTACCGACCGTCGTGGCGCAAAGACTCTTTAACTTGACATAGTCACTCTTCGAAAGAATTTGCTTGAGTCTGGAGTTGAGACGGCCACGCTGAATATGTTCACCCAGCCGGATTTCAGCACCCCAGCTTCCACCTCTCAGCAATTCAACGCCCATGACTCTGCTGCTACCGCCGCGGCCTACGAAGATGCAGTCCTGCCCCAAGCCAGCGAGATGGCATGGCGCCCAACCGAGCCATCGCGTTCTGTGCATCATGACTACTCTGTGTCCGCTGCCGAGAATCATGTCACTTCGGGTGCCTCTGCGAGCTTCGCCGCGCCTCACAACCAGAATTCGCGTCAGTTCAAGCCGACGAACAACGCCCGTCCCGAACGTCCTCCTTCCGTCGAGCCTCCTGTCAGCCCGCGTCAGGATGCCCCTGCACAGACGAATCGCATTCTTACTCACGATCAACGTACCTTGGAGCTGTCAAGCTTGTCGCCGGACACCATGATGAAAGACGTCACTGAGCACATCAGAGGCGGTATGGTTATCGAGATCCATACCTTCAACAACCGTTCTGTCCGGGTCTCCTTCCTCCGTGGCTCAGATGCCCAGGCCTTCCGTACGTATGCCAGGCGCAACGACATCTACATCAATAGCAAGCGGGTATGTGGTTCATCTGTAAAAGTATCAGAAGACAATTGACTATAACAGCTCTCAGGTTGAGGTTGATTGGGCCAATCGACAGCTCCATCTTAATGCCTACCTCCTGAACAAGATCACCAACAACGGTGCTACCCGCATCCTTCGTTTGCGCAACGCAAGCCGTGTCGTCAATGAGGAAATGATCCGCGAGGATATGGAACACATACACAACCTCGTCATTTTGGACGTGAAGCTGCAAGGGAACGACGTCATTGTGTACACCAACTCTATCCAGCTCCTTGGATATGCACGCACTTGCATGATGTCCCGCATGCCCTACAAGAACCTGAAGATGGATTATCACGAGGATGATTGCGCAGCGCCTCTGCCACAACGTGTTCGTCCCAACTTCTTCAACGCTGTTCAACCAACTCCTCAAAGCCGGCTGAGGCTGCAGGAGTCTGCGAATTTGTTTGACATTCTCAACGCCGAGGGCACTGAAGATGATGGTGATGGCGACAACTTGGATCGGCATGGACGCCACGACAGTGGTCTCAGCGACTTCTCTTCCGATATTTGTCGGCCCCGTAGCGCCGACTCGGACGCCATCAGCTCCTAAGCTCTCAATCGTGAGATGCGTCTAGTGAAGCCGTACTGACTGCGACTTCCAAATCAGACTGCAGCGGCCTTGACGTCCTGGCCTTCTTCGAATCTGAAAGTCGCCCTCACACCTTTACCGACTCCACTGGATGATCCCGCCACGCTGCAGCATGTAGCCAAATTCCGATTCCTCACAACCAAACGAAGTTTTCAAAGGCGGAAAAGTGTCTCCGTGTCACCAAGAAACTCCAACACGCAAAAGACCACATATCCCCGAGTTGCCTGCTTCATTCTAAAACCAAGTTCACTCTTCATTCAAATCATTCCCGGGATAATCGGTTGTTTTTTCATTATTCATTCAACCACAAGCATAGTATAGATACCCCCTCATCATTTTAGTTCGGTTCAAGCGGTTGTAGCCTAGAAAATTGATTGCGACAATGTAAACTCGATGATGGAAAGACGTAAGCTGAATGAATTGGTAGAGTGAAGTGTGGTTCGGATATTCGTTTTCTTCAAGAGCAGTTTCCTTGTATTTAGTACTGACTCAGTACCTGTATGCGGATGATTGTTGCTTCCGCTGAGCAAATCCAAATTGAGAAGGGTTGGCTAACTGGCGTGGTTCGACTGTAATGCTGTCAAAAAGGACGCGGAATCACATCCCCGGAGCGAATTAGATCATGTGTGCTGACGTACTTGTAATGGAGAGTCCCGGGACTCATGGCTGCGTAGGTTGATAAAACCGCTAGGTTTGTCCACACACGCTTTGAACCCATTGGGCTCATGGTTTCGAGCGAGAATGGCTGGAAATCCGTACACTTGTCCTCTTCTTTTTGAGATCGATTCGGAGCGACTGGGAGAGCCCCCATCCCCTTGCAAGATATAGTTTGAGAGGTTTTTGAGGAGTCTTTGGTTGGAATGAAAATTTTCGGCAGTTAGCATTGATGCTGCGCTGCCGCATCAGTGTTTTAGCGCACATGCAACTCTTCATCACCATGTGAAAGTGGTGAGCTGTACTATTTGTGGATCCTGGTTTGAGTGTCTGGTGGCTGCGACCTAGGAGTTTCTAGGTCGGTACCCCGAAGGAAAGCACCGGAGCAGTTTTGACATCAATTTCAAGGTTTTGATAGTTCCTCATGTCTGGGGTTGGTAAAGTTCAAGTATTGGGAAGAGTGTAGCGGCGGTTTTTGTGCTTGCGAAATATGTGCTGAGCAGCAGCAAGGGAACGCCATCAGCGGATTGACTCCACCGCGTGGGCTGTTGGAGCGGGAAGAGAGAGGACTGGGGGAGGTCATATGATGAGGCTAGCGAAGAGCTGTAGGGCAATGGTTATGACGGAATAACGGAATTAAAGGAACTTGATTTAAATAAGGAGACTCCTCAGCCATGCTTAGAGTGACACCTTTCTGCTTCACACATCCGTCATTGCCGGTGCATTGTTCGTAAAGCCACCAAGCTAGGCACTTGCGGTCCACGAGCATCCAATCTCGCCTTATTGGGAAGCGTATTTCCAGCATGCCGTGCTTTTGCGTGAACCGGGTTGATTGGTGCACTCGACTGGATATCTGAGGTGGAGGACTCAGCAACAGCAGTGGCGTCTGGATGGATTGCCTTAATTTGGGATGGGTTGATCCGGCTTGTAATCGCGTCGGGGATTCGCATCAGTTCCGCAGATTGCACCTTCGAGTACTGGTTGAGGAAGAGAACCGCCGGACGTCTACCTAGAAAAAATCTTCAGCTTAGTTTGTTTTACGTATTGCATATGCGCCGTTTGCTCGATAGCATCGGAGTTTGGATGATTCGTAAGTTGAAGGTCTGGAAATCGGGGGATTTGCGTAAACTGCTTTGTCAATGAGAACCTAGCGCGGCGCTGGCACTAGCACTTTCCGCACGGACGCTTGAATATCATCACATGGGCTAAGTCACAGCAGTATGCACAGTTCACATGTAAAACAGAGGTAATCCTCATGTTGGGGTATCTTAGAAGCCAAGCGATCCCATTCCTTGATTTTGGTACCGTAAATTAGGCATGATGCTCGTCCAGTTCCATTTTCAGGTGCAAGCAACGAACGCCAACCCAGCACTTTTTGAACCCATCTATTTCTTCGAGTCGGCGGCAGCCTCGGCGGCAGCCTTGGCACGCTTCTCACGGACACCGACCAGGCGGGCGTCAGAGCGGGCGACACGGAGAGTCCTGTAGGCGTTCTCGGTGGCGGGGTACTCGGAGAGAGCGCCCTCGAGGATGCCCTTATCCTGGACAATGGGGAAGCTAGTGGCGACCTGCTTGATGGCGTTGTCCTTGACGGCCTTGACCTCCTCGACAGAGGCGTCACCCTTCTTGGCAGCCTTGGTGCCGGTGCGGCGGGGGAAGACAATGAGGCGCTGGCGGTACTCCTGGAGGCGCTCGACGTTGGCCTTGAGGGACTCCTCGGACAGGTTCTGGCGGCGGGGGTCGACCGAGATACCGATGGTGGGCGCAAGCTTGCGGGGAATGCCAGCAGCCTGGAAACCAAGTCAGCTTCCGCGAATTTTCCTCCAATTCCAAGTTCCAATCCATACCTTCAGCTCAGCGAGAGAGAAGCCACGACCAGCACGAACACGACGGTTGTACTTGGCGGTCGGGCAACGGACGACGGGCCTCAGCTTGTCGACCGGGCGGGGGGCAACGGAAGCGGCCTTAGCCTGGCGGGCATTGCGCCTGCTCTTCTTCTTGCCGGCCTATCGACGGGGTATTAGAGAAAAGTCGGTTCGATCGGCGCCTCTGCTCTCAGCGGGCTGAGAGGGGAATTACCTGATCGAAGTGCACGCGAACGCGGCGCTGCCAATCCTTGCGGAAATCTGCAGGTGATTGTTAGCCCAAGCATCGACCTTTGCGCGCGAACAATGTCCTTACGGTTGTGGGGGATCTGCTGGTTGTGCTTGATGGCCTGTTGACGGGGAATGTCAGCGATTTGTCGTTTGGAGGCGCATTGTGCGCGGGTTTTCGTGCGCAGCGCATCGGAGCGGCCGCATCGACGCAGAGCGACGTACCATTTTGACGGGTTGAGATCAGGCACCTGGGTTAGCTGGTTGTCGTCGTCGCTGTCGAAGTCTCGAAAAACGGGAAAGTTCTGTGGCAGATTGAAGCGAAAAGGGATCATTATTGTACCGAATTCCGACGCTAGTCCCGAACAAGAGCTCCGCCAACCCGACTCGTGACTCGTGACCCAAAGCTCAAACCATCAGGGTGCTAGCTAGCCGCCTCCCAACCTCTCCCCATCAACTCTCTTCCCTCAGGGGGCGCTTTCATAAACGTCTTTATCATGATTTCGCGGTCTCTGTTCCCTCTGCTTTTTGCGGCGAGCGCGTACACAGCTCAACCCTCAGCTCCTTCGCCCAAAACGGCACCTCTTCGGGAGTTGCCCTGGGCTCAACTCAACTTCCTGCACACTACTGACACTCATGGCTGGCATGGAGGGCATTTGCAAGAGTAATACTCTCGGTACCTTCATCCAAGCTTTCTGTTGACTCGGCTCGATGTAGGCCATCTTATTCGGCCGACTGGGGCGACTACATCTCGTTTGCCAAGCATATGCGCGACCGTGCGGATGCCGATGGAGTAGACCTCTTGCTTGTTGACACGGGCGATCGTGTTGAAGGAAACGGTCTCTACGATGCATCCGAACCGAAGGGGAAATACACCTTCGACATTTTCAAGCACCAGCAGATCGACGTCATATGCTCAGGCAACCATGAACTTTACATGCAGAACTCGTCGAAGAACGAGTTCTACCACACGGTCCCGAACTTCAGTGGGAGCTACCTGGCATCCAATCTGGACATATACAACCCCGAGACTGGAGATCGTGAGCCGTTAGCACCACGGTTCAAGAAGTTCACGACGAAGAACCAGGGCATTCGGATCCTTGCTTTTGGTTTCCTTTTCAACTTTGCCGGGAATGCCAATAACACGGTCGTACAACCAGTTGAGGATACGGTCAAGGAGAAGTGGTTCCAAGACGCCATCCGGGAGAAGGACGTGGATTTGATTCTTGTCGTTGGTCACGTGGCGCTCCGTACGCCTGAGTACTTGCACATATTCAAGGCCATCCGATCTGTGAAGTGGGACACGCCGATCCAGTTCTTTGGTGGACATGCACATGTCCGCGACTTCAGGACGTTTGATTCAAGCTCCGTTGCATTTGCGAGCGGCCGCTACATGGAGACGATTGGCTTCCTGTCGATCGACGGATTGAGTACCGGAAAATCGAAGAACATCGATGCTCAGGCTCGGGAACTTAGTTTCGGACGTCGATACATCGATAACAACCTCTTCTCGCTCCATCACCACAGCAACAAGAACGAGACCAACTTCCCAACTGCTGAAGGAAAGAACGTCACCAAGATGATTTCCAAGGCCAGAGAGGAATTGAAGTTGGACAAGCGACACGGATGTGCGCCACAAAGCCTTTGGGTCAACCGCGCTCCATTCCCAGCCAAGGATAGTATTTTCACCTGGTTGCAGGAGCACGTGCTGCCTGAGCAGCTCAGCAAGAGTTCCCGTGCAGCGGAGGACAAAAAGGCGCTTATCATCACCAACACTGGAGCTATGCGCTTCGACATTTTCGAGGGACCTTTCACAAGAGACAGCACGTTTCTCGTGTCCCCGTTCACCAGCGGGTTCCACTACATCAAGGACGTGCCCTACGTTGCTGCCAAGAGGGTCCTTCAAATCCTCAACAATGAGGGACAGGTGCTTCAAGCTGCCTCGCAGGGTGTTCTGGACGCATCCGTTCTCGCCCCGCCGGAGCAGCGTAGTGGTCGCTTGAGTATGGCTTCGCCGCAGAGCTTCAAGCCTGAGGTTGGCGGCCACGACGGAGCACAGGCACCTCTTAGCCAGGATGATCTCATCCCGGGTTACACGACCCTCGACGATGCTGGGAAAGATGGTGACGACACGGTGCACTCGCCAATTCAGTTCTACGATGTCCCCAACTGCATTCAATCGGAGCTGGGCTTCAACTCATCGTCGAAGGATGACAAACCAGAGGAGGTGGACCTCGTGTTTAACGAGTTCGTGCAGCCCTGGGTGCTGGTTGCACTGCGATACTTGGGCCAGGAGTACAATGAGACTGACACGCATGCGTACATGGAGGGGAGGAGCTTCACGAGCGTCATGACTGATTGGATCAACGCGCACTGGGATTGCGAATGATTGAGATATAGATAGCGAGAAGGTTTGGCGTTTTAGATAAAGGATAAATCCAGACCGTGACCGGGCCAATTTAGGCTCAGATGCAGGTCAATGGAGCCGAGAGTTGGTCAGCGTGCTTGATCAGCCAAATTGGGCGCCAAGATGAATTGCGTCAAAGAGCGGCGGTTTCGTCACTGGAGAAACGCCGGGCCGTGCTCTTCTGGGCCGGTGTCTGGCAGTGACGACGTTGAGGATGATTGATTGCAATGACGTCACCATGGTGGGGCAGCTCGACCATCATAAAGGTCGAAGAGGGGGAGCCGCCTTCCTCTCACACAACATCACACATCAACTCTCCAAACTTTCAAGGTAAGCACCATCACAGCACTACCGTCAACCGATCGCCATAGCTGACAAGCAACACCACAGAACCCTCACAAAAACCCCAAACTGTACGCATTCTCCACGTCAGCTCCGCATTGCACGACATCATCTGTTTCATCCCACCACCTCCACGCTCACCCGCACTTACGCGCAAATCACTGACGCAACCACCACAGCCTCCACCACCACCCAAAACCACAACAATGTCTGCCCCCAACGCCGGCCGCCAGTCTCCCCCTCCCGAGGCCCAGACGGACGCCCAGCAGAAGGCCGCCCAGGCCGCCCCCAACGACCAGGGCGCCGGCCCCGAGCAGGGCTCCAAGCAGGCCTCCGAGGACCAGAAGGCCGGCCTCTCCTCCAACCCTGTCCACCCGCTCGAGAAGGCGGCTGAGGAAAAGACGAGCAAGAAATAAAGTGCTTGATACCCCGCACCGAAAAGTGCAACCGTGAGGGGTGATGGGATGCGGACACGGATGACCGATACAACTTTTCGGTCAAGGCATGATGCCTTTGTATTGATAATTAGGCTGAGGAGGGCATGAGATTCCTCGAGGCTGCTTGTTTTTCACGACGCTACAAATGAATGGTATGATCTGAATCATCTTGGGTCTTTCTCGATCGTGATAATGCCCTTGACGCCGACGCTTCCTTTTGCATGCCTGCTCTTATATTGTACATCTACAGTTACATACATGCATGACAGATGTATGTCATTTTTGCTCGGAACGCCTGTACTACCACACTCACATCTACATCCTCCCTGATGTGCGGTTACTTATGACCGAAGACCATGGTCCACGCAATCATCCACAGGCTATCGCCACGCTATCCACATTAGCCACGCGGCCTCAAAAAGTCCGACGATGGCTTCGGCATCATGTAGAAGAGTTAAGCTGACCACGCATCTCACGAGTTGTAGCACTTCCTCATCATCACTGCAGGCTACACAGCTATACTTCTGCTACACAACATCAACTAGCCAACCCGCCTTACTCTCCCTCCAACGAAGGCCAACCAGAAAGCAAACCAAAAGCCATCAAAAGGAAAAGAAAAAAAAAGGCAACCTAGTCTTATGCTTCATAAGCCCGACCAGAAAAACAAACCCTTACTACAAAATCGCCCCATTGGCTCTACACGCCCCCTCTATCTTTAGAAACCGCGCCGCCACCAGACCGCATCAGCAGTAGGCAAAAGGCGAAAGAAGGCAACTCCTCCCGAACCCCCAAAACGCACCGCCTCATCAGCAGCCACACCTGCAACCCAAGCCTTCTTGTCTGCCTAGTGGCGTGCATGCATACATTCCGCATACCCGTCTCGGAACCCCCACCACAAAAAAGAAAACAAGAAACCCCACGTGGCACGACTGGGTCTGCATTCCTTTCGTCCTTCTTTTGCCTTGCTGCAGCCCTATTTGACCCGAGACCCGCTTCGACGGGCTTCGGTAAAAATGCTGCATTGGGCGCGTCAAAGTTCGTCATGCGGGTTTGCCTGCACACATGACCGGCGGGATCGTATGTGTGTATGCGCTGTATTGTACACATGCGGAAGTGGTGGCGGCGGCATGTGGTCTGCCCTTTGGGCCGAGGAATGAAATCTCTCTTTCTTACTCATTCTCTCTTTCTCTCTCTCTCTTCTACTTATCATCTGAGGCAAGGTTTGGTTCTGCATGTTCGGCCGATCAGGACCCCGAGCTAATACACCTTCCCAGTGAAAAGGAGTACGAAGTGCACGTGTTTGTAGCATTTTCCCCTTTCGTTGCTGAAGGCACGCGTAGTTGTCACTGCCACTACAACCACCACCACTTTTCAGCTTGGGGAAAAAAGAAAAAGAAAAAGGGCTGACGGACACACCTATCCGCCAGTCAAGCTGATCAGGCAAAACACTTTTCCCATCTTGCCGTTCGCCTTCATTCCACAACAACAACTGTGCATTTCCCACGGTAGCGCAATGTCTCTGATCAGCCGCAGCCCCGAAACCCCCCCTCCCCGCCGATTTTTTCCCCACACAGGAAAAAAAGGAAAAACCGGGGCCGAGACAAGAGACCAAAAAGCAAAATAAAACGCCTGTGGTAGGGTTTCCCGGTTCGCCCGTCTCAAGTGTGTGGCTCACATCAGCACTGCACGATAAAACTCTCCGCCGCAGCGGCGACCGGTGGGCGCCCGCGGACCGGTTGTCATCAGCGATGGGTGGAGAATTTCAAAAAGCGAAAAAGCGGGAAAAGACGGAGGCCATGGTGGAGCTGGTCAAGCCTTGGAGAGAGGTTTATTTTGCCTCTAACCAGAGTCTGCATGCGTGCGTGCATGCGTGCATATATGCAGCTAAGAGATGCAAGCCATGCCCCTGCAAGCCTTTTTTTCCTTCTGCGGGAGGGTGTGAAATAATCTACCGCCTTGCTCCGGCTAGGTGGTTAAGTGAGCTAGTGTGCATGTATGCTCCGCTTGCTTGATCTGACGCATGCCAAGAAGAGAGAGGCTGCTTATTTGCAGCATTTCCTATCAAGGACTGCGCTGCGGAATCGCCGAGGCGCCGACGACGATGATGAGATTGGCAGCCTGGGAGACCTTTCTGGGCTGCTGCTGAGTAGTAGCAGGTAGTTTGTGTCAAAGTGAAACCTCTGCACTCGTTCTTGTCGACGTGGTGGTGTGTTTTCTTATTTTAGCCCCAGTGGAAAGGCTCGTATTGTTGAGGGGCTTAGTGGGCGGAGGTGGCTGAGCGGTTGTACGTGAGAGTAAGCACGAAGGAAAACTACGTACGTCCCGTGCCGTTTCGTGCAGTGGAGGAGCAGTAACGTCCGGAGGATCAGTAAGGTATGCGCTATGGGAAACTGTTTTCTTGTGCATGTGTTACGGCAATATTTAAGTCTATCTCGTTGGAGTCGCGGGAGGATTTAGTAGCCTAACCGGGCATTCGGGTGATGTGGGACAAGGTTTTGGATAGACGTAACCGCATGTAATCGCGAGAGCGCGGAGTAGACTTGAGTATCATGAATGTGGGTTGTGGTTGTAGATATTCCTGTGGACTGGGAGGAATCTCCACGGCGTTGATGTTCTCGGTCCGTAGTGATCACTTCACGATGAAATCTCCAGCGACAAAACTCAAGACTACACCTGACGCCATGTTTGGAGCCGTGAATTGCTGTTACACATTCTCTGCTTGGTTTTTCGTTGCTATGCGTATAGTCTCCCGAGCATCCCCAAAACCAGCCAAAAAAAAAAAACACCTCTCGCAGAAAACAAAGTAATCAACCCCTCATCAGTTCAAGGTATCCAAGAAACCAAACATTAGAAGTTAAACCCCCAGAAAAGCAAGCCCATCGACATTTTTCCCCAAAGAGAAAATAAGCCAAATCATACCATCAAAACGAACGCCGGTTGGTGCAGTCTCTCTTTTTTAAAACACAAAAAACGAAAGAAAGCCACATCCTCAACGCTCATATCCGATCCGCAATCGGCGCCGCCCTGATATCACGCTTGCTCGTCCCCGCCGACAGCGCCCCCGAGCAATCCGTCAAGTTGCTCACATCATTGCCCAGGACCGTCATCTTGTTCATGCTGCAAAGAACCATCAGTCGCAAATCCAAACAAATAAACGTGACAAGGGGATATGATCAAAAAACTTACGCGCTAACAAACGCCCCCGCCCAAGCCCCCTGCGCATTAAACGCCGCCCACTGCACCTTCGTCCGCGAATCGCTCGCCAGGTTCTTGTCGCTCTCCAGAGTCACCGGCGCCGTCCCCTGGCTCGTCTCGCGGTAGAACTTGGTGTCCCACGTGCCCGGCGTGCTGTCCATGCTCAGGCCCGCCTTGTCGGGCTGGTCGAAGCGCTGCTTGGCGGTGCTGTGGGCGCCGACGAGGGCCGCTAGGTCCGTCGCGCTGAAGCCCTTGGCCGCGAACTGGTCGATCAGCGTCGAGGCCGAGGCGCGCGCCGAGGGCAG
Organism: Dothiorella sarmentorum; assembly: GCA_023082095.1. NCBI lineage: Eukaryota > Fungi > Ascomycota > Dothideomycetes > Botryosphaeriales > Botryosphaeriaceae > Dothiorella > Dothiorella sarmentorum. Next base: position 85,285 of record JAJMVL010000103.1, read on the forward strand.
CTGGCCGTCTTCCGACGGCGTGGAGCTGTCCGTGCGGCCGACCTTGACGGCGATGCGGGGGCCGAGGGGGCAGGTGGCTATGGCTTGGGCTGTTTTTTGGTCGTTAGCATTCTGTTTTGATATTGGAGGAAGCAGGGGTAAGCGCACCGCCAGAGAACTGAATCAGGTCGGCCATGCCGACGCCAAACTGCTCGGCCAGCGGCGCCAGCTTCTGGGAATAGGCCTGGAGGCCGTTGTTGGCGGGGCGGTTGTACTCCTGGGCCAGGATGATGGAGCCGTCGCAGCCGCCGGAGAAGCAGTCGTGGAAGGCGAGGCGGATGGCGGCGCGCGCGTCGTCGCTGCACACGGCGCCATCCAGGAACCAGGGCTTCAGCTCCGCGGCCACGTCCTGCCACACGGCCGGGCAGCCGCCATCCCGCTGCTTGATCAGGTTGGTCAGGCTGCTGCCGAGGTCGGCGGCTTCGCGCTTGAGGACTGAGGCGGCCGAGGAGACGTCGGAGAAAGAGAGGGCCTGCACGCCGGCGGCGGTGGAGAGGAGGAAGAGAGAAGACTTGGAGATATACATTATGAAGTGTGGTGTGTGTGGTTGGGGTGGAGGTATAGGTCAACGAGAGGGGATGGGTGACTGTATAGAGAAAGGTATCAAAAACGATGGAGGGTGGGGCGATTGGTCAGTGGAAATGCGCCCTGGAATCTGAAATAAGAGATGGGACTGGGGAAGCTGCTGCAATAAGAAGATCATGAGTCCAGGGCTGTCAGTGACATTTATATATCTGACTACTGCGGAGGATTTGCTCAGATTCGGTAGATGCGAGGGACAACAATATCGGCGACGGCGACAGCGACCGCCGACTCACCGTGTGCTTAGCTGACCCGCATCAGTACAAGCCGAGCTATTGAGGTAGTGTGATCTCGGGCTGGCGGCCGGCTGTGCCCTAAGATGTGCGCCAGGGAAGAGACGGGAAGCGATAGACAGCTCAGCGGTGTCCAGAGCTCAATTTTTCCGGTGCCAGCGGCGTGCCTGATCCACTGTAGAAGCTGGTGGTGGCAGGGTATGCTGCATGTCATGGCGAGGTGGCCGAAGATCACTTGCAGAATGCGGAAATATGCGAGCTGCAGCCCTCTGCAGCCGCGCTCGTTCAGGTAAGACGAAGGCGCAGTAGTGTCGGGCTATTCCATGACAGACGGTGGAGCTTGAGCCGCAATATTGATGATCTGCATGTACTGCCGGCCTCCACATCCACTGAAAACGCCTCGCTGGCCGTGGCGGCGGGGCATCTGTAGCGTTTTCTCCGAAGCCTGTCTGCACCATGTACCGTACATTATTGAACACACGTGGTGGGACTTACCTTGCGTCTCAGGTGCTCGTGGACTTGGTTCACTGTTACACCCAGATCGTGGCTGAGGCTCGAGTGAGCAGCCTTTTAGGCTTGTGGCGGGTTGCATGGCGGGGTGCATGGCCTCTACCAAAACAGCATGTCAGAAGCTTGGGTAGGTACAAGTAAGGGAGAGCTCAGAGACTTGCTCCGCCGCTCTTACGCCAGCAGGATCTGGAGGGCCGTGGTTGGTTGTGCGGGGGGAGCCATGTTCTCGAATCTCACCTCAGCCACTCTGCAGGCGTCATGGATCCCCGGCCAGCGCAGCACCTGCCGAGCAACGCTGAGAGCCCGAAAGACCGTCAGCTTGTCCCCAAGGGGAAATGAGCTCTGGTTAGGCTTCCGATGAGGACGGGATCGGCACCGTAGTGTCGGTTTTGGCTTGATGTTGAGATGATAGCGAGACCATGCAGGATGAGCTGGGTTCGAGCAATTGGGCTGACACACATGCTGCTCCAGGGCTGAATCAGCTTCCAAACGGCGAAGACGGTAATTGGAGCGGGTATGGCGGCCTGGCGAGGTGTGAGTGAGCATTATCTTGGCCCTCAAGCCAAGCTCAAGCCCGTCCAGCTCATGCGTTTCTTGGTGAGGGCGGGCCGAGTCGAACAGTTCAACAATCCCGGGGGAGAACCGAAGCGCCGTCGCCGGCGCGCAAAGCTTAGCCGTGGGAGTGGACCGAGGTGGAAGTGCCGTCGTTTGGAGGAGTAATCGGGCAGTTGCTGTTGGCTGGACGTGTGGTGTTGAGCGTCAGTGGCTGCGGTTCGCAAGCGAGGCTGCATCTCCACAATCCCTGCAAGCCCATCCGGCTCTCCATCCATTGTCCGGAATCCTCAACAGCTGGACCTCCTGCAGCTACTGCCTTAGAGTCATGCTCACCACAAATCACCGGCCAGAGATTTGTAACAGTTTCGTCCCATGCCGTGTTGCTAAAAATGACACGCCCAGCAACTGCTTCCACCCTCTCCCATGACCGCGTGACGACCTGCCGAGAAGTCGAATAAGCTTCTGTAATAAGCTCCGTCTTGCAGGCGAAAAAAAAGGAATCATGAGCCGGTGCCTTCAGCCTTCAACGCCCTGCCAACCATCACGCCACGAAAAGCCAGGGCGCGTGCAAAGCTTTCGTTACGAAAACACTCACCACGCACGAGCACCATGCACCTCGGACGCTCGCTCTTCTGTACAACGAAGAAGATCGAAACCTGCTCAGCTCATCTCCGCAATTTCGAGGACCATCATTTTCAGCTGAAGAGCCGCGTAACACATGCCCCATGTTCCGTTCCATGGTTGGAGAAACGGTGAAATTTGCACATTATGCATAACGTCGTGTCGAGGGGGAACGTACCAGCCAAGATCCCGGCTGACTGTGACTTCGTGTCAACTGCGACTTCGTGTCAACTATGACTTCGTGTCAGAATGAGCAACTTGGTACTGTGGAATTACCTCGTATACACCACCTTCCAAACATATCCGACTGTCTCAGACTCACTTCCCCTTGCCAGTACCTACAGCTCTTCGTATACCAAATTCAGGGTTTTTATTTGCTCGCTCGCTGACTAGCAGAATGCCACTGCGCAATAGCCGATATATGTAGCGCCCTCGCCCAGAAACTAGACGGCCCGAACGCCTGTTATTCCATGACTGTACCAAAGGAAAGAAAGCCCCGCCCATGTAATAGAAAGAAAAAGGAAAGGTAGCCAGAATGAGACAAGATGCAACGTTCAGTATCCAGAGATGAAGGAAAAGAGAGAGGACCTGCTCATGAGATGCAATTATGTGCTCGGCTCTGTTCTGGCCATGGAGAAGAAGAGAAAGAAGAGGAAGAGAAGAAGAAGAAGTGAAGAAAGAAATTTTCGGATTACGAAGGAAATATGACACAAGCCTTAAAGCCTGTCAGGCCAATGCCTGACGGTTGGAGGCTGATATACCACAGATTCCCTCATGTGGCAGGGGGAAACCTTTCCTTTTTGTCGACCTTTCGACTCCTGCTTTGATTCATCCCTTGCTGACCGGAAGATCCCCGGGCATCAGTCTTAACCTGGTCGCCGGAAAACTTCAACGCCTAGCGTAGGTGTCTCCACAAGCCTGTTAGCTGGTACGCCTTCGTCCTTCCTCCGCTGGAAGAAACTCTGGCATTCGCCTACTACTATTGCCCATTCGCCAAGCGCACGGCCTGCATACTTGCTAGAAGTTATTGCCGAGCCCTCAGGCTTGACGCTAGTGATTGGCTTGGGGTTGGCTGTCTCTGATTCATCACGATGCGAGTGAAGGAAGTTGTGTGCTGCTGGCGGAAGACGTGGGGGGAGGAGGCGCATCGGTCCAGGGTTTGCGAAGCGCTTGTCGTGGACCCACTCCAGGGAAAAGCGGAAGCAATAGCTGCGATGCGGCGGAACCTCCGGCGTGTTGTGCTTCGGCTTTGCGGATTCAGCAGTAGCACCGTCAGTGCTAGAGGGGTCCGGTGCGCCTGTGCGAGATGCTGGTGGATCAGGGCTGCGGGATTTGGACCGTCCTTTTGGCACGCTGAGAAGACTACGCAGCAAACTGAAGCGCCTCTTGCCGTTGTCCTCGTCCATTGCGTCAGAATTGTCAGACGCAATGGACAAGGCCGAAGTGGGTCGGATGTTTGTGTCGCCTAGTTGATTCTCAAGCGACGAGTGACTGCCATATGCCGTTGATTGGTTCTTCCCCGCATTCGACACGATTCCGTCAAAGGAGAGGAAGGGTCCGTTTGTGGGGGACAAGGGAGCATCGTGTCGAATGATGAGGAGACGGCGCCCGGGAGCTGGATTACAAGGCGTTGTTGAGGGGAGTGGCTCGTTGCGCGTCTGGGCCACTTCCTGCAGATACAGGTAATAAGACCAAACCGATTGCAGCCTCTCCTCGACTCTTTTCAGAATTTGCCTGCGCCTCGTTAGCAATCAAGGGGAAACAGCCTGCTACCTCCTGGCTCATATGAGGCTTACATGTCGCATTCGGTAGCCTCCCCATCGAACCTTGAGATGCGCCAACACACTAGCCTCATGTAGTAGGCCCTGAGCATGGGACACCAGTGATCGAACCTGCTCTCGAAGTATTCAGGCTCGAGAAGAAAGTTCAGGCAAAGCTCTGATTTCCGCTTCTCGTCTTCAACAATGGTGCCCCATACGCTGTATAGGAATGAAAGAAGACGAATCTCCGAGGTGGTGTTGTGACTCTCGGTCATGCGTTTGTACACCGTAATCCAAAAGGACCAGTCCAAGACCAGCTTCCCAGAAGCGTGTTCATAACGCAGCAAAATCAAAAGGGCTTCTTCCAGAAAATCGCAAAGGGTATATGACGCGTTATGATCGAAAATGGAAACCCTACGAGCAGCTGCTTGTAGGAGACGGCTGAAACTTTCCGCAAACATGTGAGGTGCCGCGGTCAAATGAGAAGTGCCCGGTGAAAGAAAGTCGCGAAGAAGCATGATTAAGCGGTTCTCGGCCATTAGTCGTACGGCATTCGCCGGGGGTAGTGGAAGTGCTGAAGCAGCTGCATCCGGGCCATCAGCCAGCACGTCGTCAAACGTGACCGATGTCGGCGAGTGATCTTCTGCATCTTTCTGCGCTGTCAATGCTGCGTGTCGATGGAGCGTCTCGTCCAAGTTTGCGAGAATCTGAGCATGCACCATGACTAATCCAGGAATGCAGAGTCGCTCAACATTCGTCGTTTCTGGCGGGAGAAAGTCCATGACAAGGATGTGATAGCACTTGGTGAAAACGTAGAAAAGGTCGCTTTCTGTTCCCGACCACCGCTTTACCCAGGATCCATGCCATGGCAAATTAGCTGTGCCCAGAGGAAAGGGCGCTGGCTTGCGGAGTTCACGGAACGTCTTGTGTAGGTTGGTGAACCCAAGGGTGTGAAGGCTTGGCGGAAAGTTTGGAAGGATGGCCGCGCAAGTTTGGTCGAGCTTCGTCCTATCTGATGCCTTGCACTCAGCCATGACACGTCTCATAGCATCTAGAGACGGCGACCAGAGTCGCACCAGAATGTCGGCCATGCCTGGGCAGAAGAAGAACGCAAAGGCGCAAGTCTTGCCGCAAAAGTTTACCAAACTGGCTGGCGCGTTCCGCAACGACATTTTCTCAACCACGAACCCCATCTGCGCAGTCAAATTTTGGACGTATGTGTTGCGCACGTTGTGGTGAACGGAATCACTCAGGAAATCCGAATCTCCAGAGGCCACGGATGTTGAAGAAAGCGACCTGGGTAAGGCGCGCGCATGTCTCTCGGTCAACGGAGCGAGCGGGGAAGGGTGTGTCCTCCATTCCGGCCTTTCCATGATGCCTACAATTGCCTGGAGAATATGCGGCCTGTCAGAGCCCGAGATCGACTGGTTGTTTTTGCCATTGATCATCTCCAACAACCCAGTCCACCATCTGTTGAGGATGTTGGTGCGGCGGTCTAAGTCTTCCGGCCGAATCTTACTGTTCGAGGGATGTGACGCATAAGTCCGAAGGAACGGAAGTAGGTTTTGCCTTACGACATTGGCTTTCAGGGCAATCGACTTTGAAGAAAACCTACATGGCTGTTTAGCATATGCTTGAGTGAAACAATGTGCTGCAGTTACTCACTTTTGGTAGTCCCCATCCAGACTCCTAAATTGGCCCCAAAGCTCGTCCTTCTTCTTGGGCGTCTCCAACGAGAACGTCTTCAACTTCTCCTGGTTTACTGGTTTGGGCATTGGAGGAACGACGGATTCTTGTGATGGCGGAGACCTCACTAGCATTGGCAACCTGTCCGAAGAGAACGACTGGCCTAGTTGCGGCGAGCTGGGCAGCGACGGAGACCTTGGAAGGTTCGGAGATTTGGGAATCCCCGGAGATTTTGGATTTTCAGGAACAGGTGGGACCGGTGGGAGATCCTCAACTTTGATCGGTTTGATATAAGCATCCGAGGGTTTTCTGGGTCTTTTCGTAAGAACGCCACTTTTCTTTGGTGATTTCGTGCTTGGTTCCTCTGCAGAAGACGATTCTGTTTCTTTGCGGTCCGTGTCCTTTCGTAGTATAGACATGCGCCGCGACACGCGGTTACTACGGCTCTCTTCCGGTGCGGGCGAGCCGTCGGTCTCTTTCCGTATGAATGACTTCCGCCGGGATGCGGCAGGTGGGCGCTCGGCACGATCTTCGTCGATTGGCGAAGGGTCGGTGTCCTTGCGGAGGATGGATTTTCTCCGGGATGGGTTGATGAAGCTGCGGCGCTTTTCGGGGGTTGGACGGGTGCCGTTCACAACATCTTCTCCTGAGGATTTGCCCGAGGACGAGTCTTTCGTACTTGATGGCACCCAGGACTTGCGACGCAGATGAGTGAGCGATCGTTTCGGAGGCACGGCCTGCTGATCAGCTTCAGGCTTGTCTGTCTTCTCCTTTTCCGTCTCCTTGTCTATCTCGCTATGTGCTTTCCGTGAACTTTCCTTCAACGAGCTTTTCGAAGCCTTCTTCGAAACTTCTTTCGGGGTGCTCTTCGGAACCTCTTTCGTTGGTGACTGCTTCGGGGATTGCTTGGGGGTCGACTTGGGCGTCTGTTTTGGTGTTTTCGGGGGTTTCTGTGGGGCGTCCTTCTGGGGCTCTTTTTGCACCACTTCCTTCGGAGCCTGCTTCTGCAGATGCTTTGATGGCTCCTTCTGCGGGTCCTTGCGCGCGTTGTTCTTATCCTTCCGCTTGTCCTTCTGCTTGTCGTCCTTCGCCTGACCGCCAGAAGCCAAGGGCTCACGCGATGACGAGAAAAACCGCGAGAGCCTCGACTGCTGGGGAGGGGGACTTAGCGGTTGTGATGGCTTTGTCTCCGGGATGTCTGGGATGTCTGCTGGCTCGTTCTCGGGCGTTGAGCCTCCGGAGGAGGAGTAGGGCGATTCGTCATCTCGAGACGATTGCAGATCCGCCTCGGAGATCCGGCCTTTGAGCTCCACGACGGATGAGTCTTCGTACTCGAGGTCTTTGACGGGAGGAAAGTAGGTGTAGCTGGCCGAGCGGGGGAGGTGCACGGCTTCGGGTGGGCGCGGGTCGTCGACAATGTTGTGCGCAACAGCGGCATCTGAACTGCTCCGATCTCTCCCAATGACTTGACTCGTCGAACTGCTGGCGGTGGCCATGCTTGCAGCCGCCATTGTGGAACGATACCTATCGGTATGGAATGCTCCGGTAGGAATGCGGCTCGGTGCACAGGTGCAGGTCTCAGACACAAGCTAACTCGAACTCCCCATTGTCATGCGACAAGACCAGGTGCGGTGATGACTTCTCGGAAGGCAAGAGGTGATAAGTGGCGAGCGCAAGCGGCGGAGCTATGCAAGCAAGGATCAGCGCGATGCGCTCCCAGATCGTCCGCGGACGGCACAGCGCAAAGCTGGGAAGGTCAAGTTGGGGCTAAGGCGCGTTCAGGGTCTGTCGCTGCTTGAGGTAAAAGGGCCTCCGGGAACCGCGGCAGGGGAAATGACAGGTTGCGCAGGCTGACAAGCTGCTGGCTGCCTAGGAGGAGCTGGGACGGCGGTGGGCTCACGCGGTGGTGGGTCCGTGGAGGAGCGCGCGCTGAGGGATAGCGACGGAGGAGGGTTTGGAGTTTGGAGCGAACGGTGGTGGGGGAGAAACGAGAGTTGCGGGCGCGGCAGGCCAGCACGGTGAGCAATAATGGTGTAGCTGCTGGAGGTTGGTTGAAACAGATGCGCAAATTGGCTGCAAGCAGCTCCCTGTCGTCACAGAACTCGGGCGGCGTTCGATCCAACTGCCCGCGATGCGGACGTGGGACCCTTTAGCGCAGCGTTGACCAGTAGTAACCCGCCATCGGGCGCGGCGACATTATTTTTGGCTTCTTCTTCTCCGCCGGGCGAATCGCGAGCGCCGCCTCGCCTAGAGATCTACCTTTCCGCAGCCGTACTACGCCGAGGTTGTCCTTGAGAGCGTCCCGGCGCAATCATGATGGCTTACAGCCGCACCGCCTTCTCCCTATCCGCAAAATCGAAGATGCCTCTTGTTTAGGGGCGTGTTGTGTTCCTGCGCTTCGGCCTTTCGGCCTTGCGCTCTGGACACAAAGCAACCCATCCGGCAAAGCGAGCGCGATTGCGTAGTTACTGCGAGGTACTTAGTCTCGAGATTTCAGGACGCCTAGCGACTCGGCACCAATCGGGTAACCCTAACAATAACGTGTTGGCTGCAGCATCGCCCGATACGAGTGCGAATTGAACGAGTCGTCGCGCCAACGCAGCGCAAGCACGCCGTGGCATCTTATTGTGGCTTGCGGCTGTTGCGCGAGAACAAATTGATGGTCATTTCGATCGCATTATAAGAGCACGATGATCCCCACCTTCGACCACAGAAGCTCGGTCAGCGCCGTGGAATATTCCACGATATTGCTCCGACCCACTGCTGGCTCCATCTGAGCACAGTGGGTTGCACAAGAAACCCTACATGCTTAGCTTAACCCAAGGTTCGCCGATAGGGAGTTGATGAAGCAGTCATCGGGACGGCTCCCATATACACTCCTAAATTCGAACAGATGCTTCAGCTCGGTAACCTTCCTACAATACGCGTCTTGTTGGGTAAGGCATAACTATCATTCTTGTATTGCCACCTGAGGCGGACTGCGCGAGACTCGGCACGCGATACATAACTGAGCTATGGATTCAACCCCCTGTTGTTCTCGGAAGCGAAATGCCCCTGCGCGCTCAGTGCCGAGTTATTGGTCTTAGGGTTGAGGCGCATTGTCTCCCTAAAGACCGCCCCGAGAGCTGGTCCTACCCGCGACTAGCATGCTCTGCTTTGGATGTAGGGTGGGCGGCCAGAGCAACCGCTATGACATTTCAACTGACGTCAAATGAATACATAGACTTCTTTTGGAGACTTTTTTTAAGAGAAATTCCCTATAGCAGAATTCTTGCTGCCACGTGGAGGAAGGAAATTGACCAGTTAAATAACCTAATCGAGCGCTAAAAGAGCTTCCTGGCCGAGAGTCATTGTCTCAATTGCGTTATGAGACGGCCGACGGAGGGTTTTTGTCCAATCGAGTGTTCCCGGCATTTAGTGGGCAGCAGCAGGCGCCTCCTCCTCCTCCTCAAACCAGTCCTCCTCCACAGCCGCCGTCTCGCCTGCGGCGGCCTGGCCCTCAACCTCGACCTGCTGGGTCTCGTACTCCTTCAGGTCGCTAGCGAGGTCGCTCTCCTCGGGCGAAGTAGGGGCCTTGGGGACCGCGAACTTCTGGACGTGGCCCTCGGCATCGGTGGGCTTGATGGGCGTGGGCTTGTAGTTCTTCAGCTCGCGCAGGTACATGTCCTGGACGAGGTCGGCTGCAATTGATGCCATTGTCAGCTAGATGCTAAAGCATGACGCGAATTGGAGATCGATGTACCTTGGCGGACGGCCGTAGGCGTGAGGTAGGTACGGCGCGCCATGACGGCATTGCGCTGGGCCAGACGGCCGACGGAAAGGCGCTGGAGTGCATCGTTAGCATCATATCAAGCAGTGCAGGCGCATGTAGACCCACCGAAGCCCTGATTGTCTGAGCAAGCATGATGACGCGGGGATGGTGATGCTTCTCGTGATGGAGCTCCGTCGTTCAGGCGATGCCGGAGAGTGAAGGTTGAACTTCCTTTCGCGCGACTGATCCGTGCACCCCAATTCTTCCCAAACCATGAGCAACTTCTAAATGTGAACCTCCCGCAACGACAGGCCTGCATTCACAATAGCACTCTCGCTATCCATTCTATGCTTAAAACTCCAACCCTTCCATTGCACACGTTTGCTGTGCCCAGTTCCGAAAAACTCACTGCACTATTTAGGTTTTGACGGATTGACAAATCCAGCTCACGTGCTCAGCGCTCTAACCCATTTCTGTTTAGCCGCTTTTTGTCATGGCTGTCCCAAGGCCGTCACTCTCACCACTCCTCTTCTTTGTCCTGGACCGCAAGTACAACCCCACCCGCCCTTCCCAGAACCCGACTTCCGCCGTTGATCGCCGCCGTCGCCGCCGCTGGAAGCAAGCTTTCACGCTCTTTCGGTACGATACGCTTGGTCTGCGAGGCCCGCCGTCACCTCTGCGCCGCGCCAGACGCCGTACAGCAAGGCGCTCACGTCTGCGCTGGTCCGAAGCAGCCCCAGTCCCGTCGCCAGCGCCTGCTCCGCAGACTCCGGTCCCTCAGGAGCTCTTCCCTCGGCACTTTCCCGCGCTGCAGCTGCGCACTTCCGAGCCCACCATGGCCCTCTCTCCAGGTGAAGTGCGCCCCATGGAGCACAGCAACAAGCAGGACGACGAGTATGTGGACAACTTCAACATCCACATGGTGTGCCCCGACTGCAAGGAGACCCCACCGAACCTTGTCGAGGAGTTTTCCAGTGGCGACACTGTGTGCGGATCCTGCGGCCTGGTGCTGTCCGCGCGCGTCGTCGATACCCGTTCCGAATGGCGAACCTTCTCGAATGACGACCAGAACGGCGACGACCCCTCGCGTGTCGGTGACGCTGCCAACCCGCTGCTCAACGGCTCGCAGCTGTCAACCAACATCTCCTACACGGATGGTGCGAAGAGCCGGGAGCTCAACCGCGCGCAGAACAAGTCGGGCACCGACAAGAGCAACAAAGGCCTCATGCAGGCTTACAAGCTGATCGGCCAGTGGTGTGACCGTTGGCTTCTCCCGCATACTGTCAGCGACACGGCCAAGCACATGTACAAGCTGACGGACGATTCGAAGCTGTTCAAGGGCAAGGCTCTTGACACCATCGTCGCGGGCTGTCTTTTCTTGGCTTGTCGACAGGCTCAGCAAGGACGTTCCTTCCGTGAGCTGCACGAGCTGACGGGCGTGTCGAAGAAGGAGATTGGTCGTATCTTCAAGCTGCTGGATTCGTTCTTCAATAAGCAAAACAAGCCGAACCCCAGTGTCACCCACGGTCTGGTCATGCCGGAGAAGTCTTACATATCGAAGGAGGCCACCTCTCCTCCGGAATTGTGTGCGCGTTACTGCAACGCCCTCGGCTTGAACAACCGCGTGCAGATGTTGGCTCAGAGGCTTGCGGAGGAGATGGTGCGGCACGGCTGCTTGGCCGGACGCTCGCCGCTCTCTGCGTGCGCTGCGTGCATCTACATGATCAGCTACTTGGTCGAGCAGCCCTTGACGGCAAAGGAGATTGCGCCAGTCGCAGGTGTGAGTGATGGCACCATCCGCACGGCGTATAAGCTTCTTTACCAGGACAAGGACAAACTTCTCGATTCTGAGTGGGTCAAGGAGAAGGGCCTAAAGATCGAGAAGCTGCCAGCCATGTAAGGTCCCATGCCTCTGCGGATACAAAGGAGACACCCTCGTTTTTGGTCCAGGACTAGGACGTGCATACGGCGGGCCCCCAGTTTTCTTTCTTTCCAACTCATAGCCTACGGGCTACGGCTTGCTTTCTTTTGTTTCTTCGAACGAACTCAACTACGGATCTCTCTTCAGCCCTGCCAAACGGATACCCGGGATCTCACTTCACAAAATCCACAAGAGAACAAAAAAAAAAGGACTTGAAATTTTTTGGCATAGCATGGCGTTTTGGCGGGTCTAATGGAGTTCTGCAATGGATTGCCCGCGCACACGGCCATAGATCCACTCTGCTTCCGTCCATCTCAAGCAGAACACTTGAATTTTCTACTTTTGGTTTCTTCGACTTGAGTCTCTTAGATTGCAACCAGCAAAGCAAGGGAGGGGGTTAGTTCGACACTGAATTTGCGGCCGGGAAAACTTTCTTTTTCCTTTTTCTCTCAACATCGACCCCTCCTCTGCCCTTTTCCCTCGCTCGCATCCTGGAACATGGAAAAAGCACAGGCAGGCAGTTCAGTCGGCTAGGGCATGAGTAGAGGCAGCAAAGTCGATGTACTCTACTACTACCATCGACAGCCCCATTTCCTCGAAACAGATTGCTTCTTTTCTTCGAAGTGGGAGGTCATAAAAGCCGCAAGGTAATGGTGGGGACTAGGCTCGGTGGTTAGACAATGGCCTAGGTAACGGACACAGATAACCGACACAGATAACTGGGAAAAAAAAAAATCTGCTGCACAAAAAGAGCGGCTTAATCAAAGCTTAGGATTATGTTGGATTCTTTTCCGTGGAAAAGAGAGACCCATTTGTGCATGCATGAATGTGTGTATGTCTACATGAAGCATTACGACATGCCGGAAAACGCCCAAATTCCTAATTTTTTTCTCTTGGATGATTGCCCATGGTGGTCTGGCTGTATTATGTGCTTCTGCACAAACACACACACAAGGCAATCGAGAAAGCAGAGATGGGGGTATCTTCATACAACAACGTGGAGGAGGGAGGTTTTGTGCGGATCATCCGAGACCGGAACCCATGAAAGGAAAGGGAAAAAAAAAAGGAAAAAAAGGAAATAGGAGCGGAGAAGAGTGCTCTTGTGAAGCCTGACGGGGACCCCGAAACCCCAAACCCCCCCAAAACATAATACCAAAATACTGTCCAAAAAGTATGTAAACACCCCCCAAAAGCCTTTCAAAATGTGTGTGGATACCAATTCTGTGCGCCCACCGCTCACCTAAAGGACTCCCCAATCAAGGTTTTCCCCTCGATCATCTTGTCTTTCCTTTCTACCGACTCTTTTGCGCCATTTTTGGTATGCTGTTGAGGCTCCCTAGTTTCAAGCTGACTTTTCTGCTTTGTAGAAGTGTTGTTTTTGGATAAAGCCTTCCGGTTCTTTTTTGGTGTCGAGAGAGAGAAAGAGCTGTACTGAGGAGGCTCTCTCAGTACAGCTCCCTCGTCCGGCGGCCGCTGTAATTGCACCAATCGCACTGCGGGTACGGAACAAAAAGCAGGATCAGAATCAGAAATCCCATCGAGGAAGAATGACAAAGACGAAAGCAAAGCAAAGTCCGCGGAAAAGAAGAGGGGGGTGGGGGAGGAGAAGATCATACAGCGCTAGCAGAGGAGCCGTCGTTATCAATGATGCAGTATTCGTTGCGGCAGGTGCGGCACGCGCGGATGAACAGGGCTTTGCAGTCAGCGCACTGTGTTTTTTGCACGCCAGAGAGGGTCAGTTCAAGTCCATCAAGACAGCTTTTGCACGAAAAAATGACGAAAGTAGGAGTGGGAGAGGGACGGCGATAGTGGATGCCCACGTACAGTCGGACCGCAGCCAAAGCATTCGCGCTTCACGCCAATCTGGAAAAACGCAAAAGTCGTGTCAGCTACTCCGAACTTCAGGTCTCTCCCTGGACATACCTCTGAGTGCCTGGGGCCGAGATCATGAGCGCGCTTTTTCAGTACCCTTTTTCCTACTTGTCGGATTGTTGTTTCCGGGTGAGGATGTTGTCGGTATATCTCTTGATGCTGCTTCGTCTTCATCCCCACATACCAGCGCTCCCGGCCCCTGACATCATTTCTTCGACTAGGCAGTGTGCGGTGCAGAGGCCCATATGTACCTTAATGTCTCTGGGAGGGTGGCCCTCAGTCGCGATCTCCTGCATGGCTTCAGTCTGTTGCATGGCGGTGAGCGTCGAGCCGGCGGCGTGGCCGGCATGTGCACTCCCCGCATAGCACTTCTCGTCCCACCATATGTTGCAGCGCTCACACCAGCGGCCGCGAAGGCAGTCCTCGCACCGAGCGATCAAGATGGGCGGCGCAGTGCCCGGGAGCATCGAGGGCTTCTGCGCGGCCCGGATCGTCAACGAGTGGAACGGCGGGGGGCTCAGCAGCGGCAAGTGATGTGCTGGGGAGCTGCCAAATGCGGCCGAGCCTTCGGGACAGCTGTGACAGCTCTGACATCCCGACGGCCCCAGAGCTACGCTCGCAACTGCAGGCGGCAGGTAGGCGTAGGGCGATGCGCTGTCCGTCTGGGCGGTGGCAATGTCATGGCGCGGCCCCCTGCACAGGACGGCGTCGAAGAAGATGATGCCCTCGCACTCGTTGAGCGTGTCGGCCCAGTCGGGCGTGGGGCGCTTGTGCAACACGCGGCCGGCAGACTGATACCACTTGTGATGCTCGGAGCGCGCCAGGGCAGTCGACAGGGCGTCGCTGGAGCGCTGGTTCCATTCCGCGCCGATCTGCGCGCCAAGCGTGCTCATGACGCCCGCGGGGGTCCGTGGCGGGCTCCGCTGGTGCTGCTTTTTCTTCCTTGACACGGGCTCCGTCGCAGGACCGGGGTCTTTGGCGCCAAAGATGTAGAGACCTTTCAGCCGTGGCGTGCCGGCTGGGCGAGTTGGGCGCACGGCGTACCGCAGCACTTGCTGCAGCTTGCGCTCGTTGAGGTGCTCGGCCTCGCGGATCGACAGGATGCGCACGCTGAAGCGGTCTTCGGCGACTATCTCGCGCACCAGGTCGGCGGGCACGCTCAGGCCGTCCAGCACGAGCGTGTGGACATGGTGGAGGATGCTCTTGTGCGCGAGCTTGGAGAATATGCCCAGGAGGGGTCCCGAGTAGAATTCGTCCTCGGTCAGGGCTTCGTCCATGCGCTCGGCGCGCCAGTTGTTGCCGCCGCAGTCGAGTGGCGCTTTGTTGGGGATGACGGCCGACTGGACGCTCGAGAGGTCGAGGTAGCGGAAGACATCGGGAGAGTGGAACACCAGGGCGTTGAAGGCTTTGGAGGTGAAGGACAGAGCGAAAATGGAGGCGGTAGGAAGGTAAGGCGCAACCTGGCGGAGGAGGAGCGAGTTGCTTAACAGGTCATGAAGCGTGAGGGGTGTGGCAGCATCGGCAGATGGAGCCATTGAAGAAATGGTCGGGGAAGCTCAGAAAAGGGTATAAGGGCTTTGGAAAGGGGGAAACTGTTGAGCAAGAGGGCGGGGGAGGTGCGACAAAATATATGAGCCAGCGCTCGCAGCTACTGCAAGGAGCTCGGCGAGTCGTATCATGTCAAGTCAAGCAATGCTGTCACTCGAGCTGACGCTCAAGCCACGCCCGATTGCCTTTTTGGGCCTAGCCGCCGACTCAATCTTATCGGAGCCCTGCACCCTGCATCTGCGTCACCGCGCGGACCGCCGAGCTGCTTACAATTCCATGCGACTTTCGAGAAGTTACCGTCACGCCTTTCGCCTTCCTCCTACTCGCTCCTCACTCTCTTTCTTCAACCTTCGCTTTTCACCGTACCTGTCTCTCGCCCAGCCAACATGGCTTCCGAGCCCGAGGAACCCGCACCTCTGCAATGGTCCGCGCAGTTCGACGTGGCATCCTCCTCGAAAGCGCGACAGCTCCCCGGCGACAAGCTTCTGCTCCCACCCTCTGCCCTGGAACAGCTACTTGCTGCTGCGCCAACAGTGTCGACCCAGTCCTCCTCCAACCAGCCGCACACCTCGGCCTTCGACCCGTTCAACCCCCACACCTTTGCCGCCGAGCGTCACGCGCGCGAGCTGCAGTACCAGGACCGCGTGCAGCAACTACCGCATCCTCTCACCTTCCGACTAGTCAACCCGGATAATGGCAAGGCAGTATATGCTGGTATCAGGGAGTTTTCTGCAGACGATGGCGACGTCATTCTCAGCAACTTTCTGAGGGAGTCCCTTGGCCTCGAGTCGCAAAGAGAAGATGGCAGCGATGCTTCCAGTGGGAACACTAGCGGGGATGATGCGGCCATGGCAGACGCGACGGAAGAAATTGCGCCAAACGGTACAGGGAGACCAAGGATCACCGTGCACGCCAAACACCTTCCGAAAGGAACTTTTGTGAAGCTGCGCCCACTGGAAGCTGGTTATGATCCCGAGGACTGGAAATCGCTGCTGGAGCAACACTTGCGTGCCAACTTTACGACTTTGACGAATGGAGAAGTATTAGTGATACCCGGTCGCGGACCTAGAGGCAAGAAGGAGGAGTTTCGTTTTTTGGTTGACGGCTTCAAGCCTGAAGGAGACGGCATATGTGTGGTGGATACAGACTTGGAGGTGGATATTGAAGCTTTGAATGAAGAGCAGGCCCGCGAAACCCTGAAAAGAATTGCGGCAAAGGCTCGAAAGGCTCCCGGAACAACAGAGGGCAGCTCAGCGGGAGGACGGCTTGGTCTGTTGAAGATCGAGCAAGGGCAAGTACTGGACGGCGAATACGTGGACTACGAGCTACCGTCATGGATACGCAACCAAGGGGTCGAAATTGAACTCAGTGGGGTGGACGACGACGAGGAGGTTGACCTTTACGTGAGCCCATTTGGACCTCGGCAGCGTGCCAAACCACGAGCAGACGAACATGTCTTTGCGGATGTGTCAAGCAAATACCCCAAGAGAGTTAGATTGCGCCCTACCAATGTGGAATTGGAAGACGCAGAGTTTCTCTGGATATCAGTCCACGCGTATGCTGCCGAAGACTCGTCCACAGAGAAAGTGCCAAAGACCTTTCAGATACGAGCTGCTCCTTACGACCCCAAGGAGGACAATGAGGCTCCTAAGGACTCTGCAATATCTCCGGATACGGCCCCGCCAAATCCCGACGATGTCCAGTGCAAGAACTGTCATCAATGGGTGCCGCAGCGAACACTGTTCCTCCACGAAAACTTCTGTCTCCGGAACAACATCGTGTGTCCCCAAGGCTGCAATCAGGTCTTCCAGAAGCGCTCGGAAGGCTTTCAAAACCACTGGCATTGCCCGCATGACACCTTCTACGGAAATACAGCACTTGGCAAAACAAAACACGATTCCCTGTTCCACACCTCGCACAGCTGCGATCACTGCAACCGAACGTTCACATCTCTCCCCCAGCTAGCGCACCACCGCACGACCGTCTGTCCAGGCAAGCACATCCTCTGCCAATTCTGCCACCTCGAAGTCCCCCAAGAAGGCGACCCCGACTCGCCCAACCCCGAAGCGCTCCTCTCAGGCCTCACGCCGCACGAACTCGCCGACGGCGGCCGCACCACCGAATGCCACCTCTGCAACAAAATCACGCGCCTCCGCGACATGGCCACGCACATGAAGCACCACGAGTTCGAGAAGCTGCGCCGCCCGGCCCCGCGCGTCTGCCGCAACGGCCCCTGCGGCCGCACCCTCGACGGCGCCAGCAAGACGGGCGACACGCGCGCCGGCACCAGCCCGGACAATGATCTGGGGCTCTGCGGCACGTGCTTTGGGCCGCTGTACGTGAGCATGTACGACCCGGAGGGCAAGGCGCTGCGGCGCCGCGTCGAGCGGCGGTACCTCACGCAGCTGCTGACCGGGTGCGGCGGGAGCTGGTGCCGCAATGAGATGTGCAAGACTGGGCGCCAGAATGGCGGGGTGGAGCCGGCGGGGTTGTCATCGAGGGAGGCGCTGCCGGTGATCAAGCCGCTGCTGGAGAAGCTGAGGGGAGGGGAGGGCGGCGGCGAGGCGCGGTTCTGCGTGGATGAGGCGAGTCAGAAGAGGAGGGGGTTGGCGGAGATGGTGGCGGCGGAGGGGGAGTATGCGCTGGAGTGGTGTGTGGCGGCGTTGGAGGCGGAGGGAGGGGATTTGCAGAAGGGGAGAGAGTGGTTGAAGGGGTGGGCGCCGCAGGTAGGGGAGGCTAGGTAAAGGAGTTTGATGGGTGGCTTCTTGTCAACTGATTTGGAGTTTATAGGCGCTGAGAAGCGTGAATAGTAAGATAGACATATGCGAGAGTATAATAGAAGAAACGGACCAATCAGGTCTTGATTATTACAGGCTCGTGGAATAAAGTTCGTCAACCACGTCATAACAAGATACGAAGAAGCGAATATTTTTCAAAGCAGCGTGTACGGACTTTAAGCCGAAGGAATTGGGAGAGAATTGGACTAAAAAATTCATGGTTAGGAGATGGGGACATGGTTTCGGGCTGTCACAACAGTAGTTGTTGCCGGTTTTTGTGACCAGACCCCAAGTTGAACCGGCAACCCTCACAAATATCGCGCCGCGCTACCGGGAACAGCCGGGACCCATGGGAAGGGGGAGACCAAAGCGCCTTCCATCCATCATCGTGGCCCCTGCTCCGCTATAACTTTCTTTCCCTCACTTTCGCCGCCGCCAAAACAAACTCGCAAAATCCACAATCCATCCCTCAGCCCTTGATCTTCTTGCCTTCCTCCGACACACACTTTTTGCCCACCCCACACATCGCGCGCAAACCATGGGTTGGTTCTGGGCAGACGCAGAGCCCGCGGCGGCGGCCGTCGCCCCGCACCCGCTTCCTCGCGGCGGTCCCAATGCTGCCTCTCCACCCGTAAGTCGTCGTCGATTCCGCGGCGAACATCAAAGAAAAAATCCACTTGCTAACTTTTGTCCAGCCCGGCTGTCCCATGCACGAGAAGCTTTCCGCCGCCGCACCGCCGCCACCCGCCGCCGCCCCCGTCCCCTCCGGCGCATGCCCCTACGTCCCGCCAGAGAAAAAAGCCGACGCCGAAGCGCCCCACAAGCCGTCCAGCGGCGGCGGGGGTCTCCTCGAGAAGCTCAACCCGCTCAACTTCATGCCCTCGAACCTCTCGCAGGAGCGCGCCGCGCACCAAACCGTCGACCTGCCCACCTCCCGCGAGGCATCCTCCATCCCCCGCGGCGACGGCAGCCGGTGGGAGTACCCGTCGCCGCAGCAGATGTACAACGCGATGCTGCGCAAGGGCTACACGGACACGCCGCAGGACGCGGTCGAGAGCATGGTGGCGGTGCACAACTTCCTGAACGAAGGGGCCTGGGCCGAGATCCTCGAGTGGGAGCGGCGGTTCGGGCGGGGCATCGCGCACGGGTGGCGGGAGAGCGGGCGCGGCGAGGAGGGGTGCGCGGACGATTTGCTGGAGCGGTGGCCGGCGGGGGTGTCCGGGCCGCCGCCGAGTTTGGTCAGGTTTATGGGCAGGCCTGGGGAGTTGACGCCCAAGGCGCGGATGATGGCGTTTATGGGGCAGGTGTGGCCGAGTCGGTTCAGCGAGAAGGCGCCGTTTGATCGGCATGATTGGTTCGTGCAGCGCCATCTGCCGACCGGGGAGAGCGTGGAGAGGCGGTATGTGATTGATTACTATGAGGGCGAGCCGGAGCATGGGATGCCGGTTTTCTTCTTGGATGTCAGGCCTGCGATTGATACGCCGAGTCAGGCGGCGGAGAGGGCGGTGAGGTGGGGGAGGGATGTGTGGTATAGGGCTGTTGGGAGTGGGATTAGGGAGCAGCTGCAGGCGCAGCAGGAGGCGGGCAGGCGGTAGGTGGATGGCGCGGGGACGATGGTCATCGTGGGCGTTTTTACTCTTGCGGGTTGTGCAATTGGTGGGGTTGGGAGGGTTTGCAGCGCTTTTTCGGCTTCTTTCTTTTCTTGTTGCTTCTTCTTCTCTCTGCTCTTCCTATCTATGATCGGTTTCCCGTTTTTCCTTTGCCCCCCTTGTTGATGGACATGTCTTTATGACTTTTACTGTAAATGCCCATTTTGGATCTCGGATTTATGTTTTTTCTCCAGCTATCGATCGTATACTCCTTCAAATGACCGCTACCAAAACCGCTTGTGTTGAATTCACTGTTCCTCCGTGACCGGAAGCCGTTTTCAGCGTCGACAATCACTTGACGGCAGCATCTGTCGAGTGAAGTCGTCCCTGCTGACGCCACCTGCATACTCGGGCACACGTGGTCATCGTCCCAGTGTCCGTGATAACCGTTCCTTTTTGATTTGAGAAAAAAAGCATTTCGCCTCTGTTCCTGCTCTTCGGCATGCAGTGTCCTCCCTCCAACTCGTTGGAAAAGGGCAGAACACACTGTCCGTTGCTTTTGCAACTTCAGCACGTAGTTTGTACTACGTGGGGCTTCTGTTCTTTTGCCGAATTTTGCACGGCAAAGGAACCGATGCCCAAGCAGGTTTTGGTGAAGCGTTGCCAATGGTAGATGCTCGAGCATTTGGACAGATGTTGTTGCGAAGCAGCATTCCTGCGGCATGATGTCGGTCATCGTAATCCCAAGATTCGATGAGGAGAAGGGGGGAGAGAAGAACCGAAGAGGACGGCGAGTAGTGACGGGTGACGGGTGACGAGTGAGTGGAACTCTGGTCCTTCATCATTGCTCATGGCAGCTCTTGAGGCTACTAGCGAGAACTTTGGTGCTGAAGGAACGGCACAGCGGCTGCTTAAGAAGGGGCGCTTGTAGAGCAAAGCTTGGGTCATATGACTTGATAGCTGTGTGATGTGCGCCGCTGCCTGTCAGGGTCCACCTGCGGGCTATGCAGCTGATCTCGTCGTGGAAACTCCTTTTCTGAGGAGGTTAAAGAAGCCTTCTGGCCACCAAGTGGAATTGCGATTCAGTACTACAAGGGAAAATTCTACCTAATGGCTAAGAGAGGAAGAGTCACTCGGAGAGCTCTGCCCTTCCCTTTCAGCCTTATTTGTGGTCTCTATTCTGCCTTTTGGTTCAGTTGATGTAGTAGATGAAGTTCTTCAGAATGGCACGATGATGGAGGTCTTCATGATTGAAATTCCATGCTTGACGTCGTGCTACACACGACGTGAAATACCTGAACCGAGGAGGAAATGTTAATTTCCGTACACGCCAAAGACGTTCAAGGTACCATCAAAGTTGTAATCCATAGTTAGAGTACCTTAGGCTCTGACAGCCTCGTTATTAGAGATGTTGGTAATGTTGGCTGAGCTGTCTGCAGGCCACTGCCATGGTTATAAAGCCTCTGCGCAATGACCACTCATCGCTGTGACCGGCTCACAGGGTGTGGTACCGACGTGCTGACCTAGCCAGGTTGGAACTTTCGTGTTGACTGTAGTGCCTAAAGATGGCAAGTTAGTAACCCGTGGAAGTTTGTACCTTTATTTTAGAACTTGAAGCTCCACAGTTACAAGGTTCTTCGACGGAGCATAGAGTAGTTTGATCTGTTGCGGCCCCAGTTTCGAAATTTCAGTCCCGGCGGCAACTGATGGAAGCAGTCGGCCTGTTATCTAAAAGTAAACTGTCATCAGACTGGGTTTACGATCCTAATATGCATCGCAGTAGACGCGTAATACTCAAGTTGAAGGTTACAGGCTGTTCGCCAAAGAATATGCGGAGACTCTCCGCGCATGTCTTACTTTGAGGATCGAGGCGGTGAATACCGGTCTTCAAGCCGAGTGGGCTGGAACAGGCGAAAGGATGGCCAACCTGCCAACGTGGACCTCCATCAGCCCATGATGAGGTGCAGGCCGCGTAAACACAAGCTTTTTCTTCTCAGAAGCCACTCCGCAACGGGCCGCTGACGACAGCCTGCAAGGAATGGAAATGGCTTATTTCGGAGGGCCTAACCCGCTCATCCTCAGTTTCATGCAGCGGGGGAACGGCCCATTCGGTCGGTGGATCGAAGGCTGATTTGCGGGAGTGCTGGTGCTGAAGCTGTACGATACAGTGTTTTGTCCGTGTAAGCAATGTATAGTGTATATGGGGCTATGTCAGCATTTGCGCTTGATGGGTTGAGGCATTGTTGACAGATGACAAGCTACTTAGGCTTCCCGCTACACTAGCTCCGTGGCGGTCCAAACGTCAAGATGCCTCGCTCTACAAAGTCTGCACTATATATCTTCTCAGTTTGGATTTTATTGCATGAGCATGTGTGTTGAAAGGGACCGAGACTGAATCCCACATGGGTCGCGAGAAAGATGTGAGTAGACGTAACAAAACAAGCGACATTTCCCGTACAGCAAAACACCAGCGAGCGGCACAGAAGGTACGAATTGGGCGATGTTGTGCTCAGCACGCAAGCCGTCTAGCAGATGACATCAAGCAGGCCGGGTCGTGCTGATTGGCTGGAGGCCTGGGGGCGACAGGGGTACGTCAGCTCCCATTCGACCTCGTCGCTGTTGTACCTGACACCAACCCTCACTAACCCACGTCCGCAACCCACGTCGGCTGCCACCGATCGCCCGTAACTGCCTCCCGCAAGCCCACAAGCCCCACACGAGCCGCCGCACTGTTCTGCCACGCCGCCGAACCCCTGCCTACAAACCTTGACAATGCCGGACCGCCGGTCTCCATCTCCCCCAGGCGACACCATTCCTTCAGGTGGACCCAGGTCTGAAGCGTCGGGCGTGCAAGAAACCATGTCGTACATAAGGCGCCAGCTCGACTCCTTTTCCCGCTGGCCGTCCGCTGCCTCTTCCATCTTTTCCACCAAGGACGAAGAGCCGACGGATTCCGAGCCGCTGCTGGCCCAAAATGGTATTCTCTACTTCGCACCATGAAACCGACCCCAGCCCGCCCTTCGAGAAGAAGCCGATGACCGATGACGTTGTTAAAGACCAGAGCCCGTCGATCAGCGAGCATGACGAAATGGACTGGACCACCGCCGAGGAGAAGAGCCTGGTGCGAAAGTATGCTTTGCCCTGCCTCACCTGGTTGCTGAGCTGCTGGGCTAACGCAGCATTTCCAGGCTGGATCTGGTCGTGATGCCGCTGCTGGTTCTCGGCTTCTACGCCCTCCAGTTGGACCGTGGAAACATGTACGTGCACATGCACATGCCATCGCAATATGCCTCCCCTGTTGACCTCTTCCAAGTGGCAATGCCTTGACCGATTATTTCATGGAGGACGTGGGAATCACCCAGTTCCAATTCAACGTCGGCCAGCAGTTGCTATCTGCCGGTATTGTTATTCTCGAGGTGTGACCACCATTTCGCCCTCAAGCAGCCTGGCTTGCATCTAACGTGTGGCCAGATTCCAAGCAACCTCATTCTCTACCGCATTGGCCCCCAGAAATGGATCAGTGGTCAGATTATCGCATGGTATGCTATGGCGTCTTTCTCTTTCCTTGTCTCCAACTGACATGCCATCAGGGGCCTTGTCGCGACCTTCCAGGCGTTCCAGAAGGGACTGGGCGCATACATGGCCACTAGGATCCTTCTGGGCCTGTGCGAGGCTGGCTTCATTCCCGCCAGCCTGTACACCATCTCAATCTTTTACAAGAGAGACGAGACCAGCAAACGCTTCTCCATATTCTTCCTGGGCAACCTGACCGCCGTTGCAAGCAGCGGTCTGATTGGATACGGAATGTAAGTATTCCACACGCGAGATCCCAAACGACGTCCGGGACTAACGGGATCCAGTCTTCACATGAGAGGCGTTGGCAACCTCGCCGGCTGGCAGTGGCTCTTCATCGTACGTCGCCATGCAAACCCCAACGTGTGCAATCCCCCAAGCTGACGGCATCCAGATCGAGGGCATGTTCACCTGCTGCGTCGGCATCCTCTTCGCCACCATGTTCCCCAAGAGCGTCTTCGAGCCCAAGAGCCTGCTCGGCTTCCGCTACTTCACCGAGCGCGAAGCCGACATCCTCCGCCGCCGCATCATCCTCGACGACCCGCGCAAGCTCCAAAAGAAGAAGTGGATCGACCTGCACGAGCTCCGCCGCGCCGTACGTTCCCTTTTTCTTAGAAAAAAAAAACCAGCACTAACAATCCCCTCCCAGCTCTCCAACTGGCGTGTCTACGCCCACCTCCTCCTCACCCTCACGGCCATCGCCCCCGTCAACGCCCTCAACTCCTACGCCCCCACCCTCGTCTCCTCGTTCGGCTACGGCCGCCTCGTCTCCAACGCGCTGGTGTCGGTCGGCGGCTGGATCTCGCTCGTGCTCAACGTGGCGTGGGGCCTGCTGGCCGACCACCTGCGCCTGCGCGGGCCCCTCGTGCTCGCGGGCGTGCTCATCTGGTGGGCCATCACCGTGGCCAACCTCGCGCTCGTGCACAGCGACAGCAACCACGCCCGCTACGCCGTCCTCACCCTCGCCCTCGCCTTCGCCATGACCTACCACGCCGTCAACGGCTCGTGGCTCGCCCTCAACGCCCGCTCCGCCGGCGAGCGCAGCATCACCATGGCCCTGTTCATCATGGCGGCCAACGCGGCGGGGATTGTGGGTGGGCAGTTGTTTCAGGAGGGCGACAAGCCGCTGTATCAGACGGGGTGGAGCGCCATTGTCGGGTTGACGAGCGTGGGGTTGGTGTTTGCCGTGGGTGCGAACGCGCAGTATTGGTGGTTGAATCGCGGGATTGAGAGGGGGGAGAGGAGGAGCGCCATGGCGGGGGAGGGGATTGTGGTTGGGGATGAGGGGACTGGGAGGGTGGAGCGGTATCATCAGTAGGTTTTTTCCGTTGCTATGATAGAGGGTGTGGCATGTGGGGAGCGAGCGATCACTGGATGGTTGCTGGGCCAGGGGCACGTGAGGTGCTGCGGGCACGCCTCTTCAGACTAGATTTAAGAACGTAGAATGGTAGATAGACGGCGCTGGATGGCTGAATTGATTACAAAGAAGATCAAAAACCTACCTTGGAGAAATTTCCAGGGTATTGCGGTGGTGTTTCTGGAGATGTGGGAACGAAGCTTGTACGGGTCGGTTGGTCTGCCCAATTCATACGACAGTCTCAAAGATCGCTGGTACTCTTCATCACTCGCGCTTCATGATGAGTACTATCAGTTACGACTGATCATGTGCGGGATAAATGATGCTGACCAACGCCAAAGCGCTTCACGCGCGTAGGACGGAAAGGGCAAGCGGAGGGACCACAAGAGGCGCAAAGGCCCAAGGATGCAAAGAGCCAGTGTGGATCAGGAATTGTGTATCCCCTCATTGGATCATCTCCAAACCCTCCCACCTGTTGGCTCGGAAAGTACAGAGCATCCTCGAACGGCCCGGCGACGGTCTTAAGAACCCTCAGCATCCAGAAATCCTAATCGGGTTGAGGGCGTGCACGTTAGTGTCACCTGCGGCAGACAACGCGAATCCGTGCCATCCTCACGGGCCATGGGCAGTGTCTTCTCCGCGGAATGGACGGTCTCGTGCGGGTGCTCAAGCCTGGGCGCGTGGCAGCCGGTCGAGCTTGGTGGTGGGACCTCGTGCTATGTCTCAGCCGACGCTGCGGTCCTCTTCCACTAGTTTGATTAAAAGACTGGGGTCTATAGAGTTGTCTTAGCGTTTAAGCTTTGGAAGGGGAGTGGTAGATGTCTCTTCGGTCGCGAGATAGTCAGCCTACTGCTCGTCGTGCGAGCTTACGCTCCAGAAGCCAATCACTTCCTCGCTCTTGTCCTTGGTTTTGGACCATTTCTGAGCATAGATACCATGATAGGAGTTTCGGGCGTAATGATTATGATGCTCGTGAGCTTTTAGGGGTAGTCAAATGGCACCACTCGCTCTTCATGATGGGTACTATCATTTTGACTAATCGCGGACTCCAACTTGCGATATGTGGTGCTGGCCACAGCCGAAGTGCTTCAGGAGCGTGGGGATGAGATATGAACGGAGGACCACGAAAGTAGAGCTTTTCCAGGCTCGCAAGAGTCGATCAGAAGCATTGGGAGAAGGATGTTCGAAGACCACAGTTGGCTCGACAAGTACAGAGCACCCTCGAAGCAAGCAGCGGTCTATTAAGAACCCTCGGCATCCGAAACCACAACCGTTCTGAGTGCCTGTACGTGGGCGTCATGTCACTTGCGGCAAAAACGTAGTTCTGCGTCAAGGCTTCTGCTCCGTGGAAAGGAAGACCTCATGCAGGGGCTCGAGGCTGTGCCCGTGGCAGCTAGAGGGTCTCGTGTTACCGCTTTGGCCGACGCTGCAGTCCTCCGGGAGTCGGTTTAAAAGACTGGTTTCTGTGGAGTTGTGCTGGTGCTTAAGCTTCATAATGACAGTGGTTGCCTCTCCAATACCCAAGCACGATAGGGTCACTGCTCCTTGTACGACCTGCAACGAACGGTTTAAGCGATTTTCCGCCCTTGCCGGAGTGAGGCTGATGCTGGGCGTGTATCCTCCGATGAGACTTTCGAGTGTGATGGTGATGATGCGCATCAACTTCTGGAGGCGGTGAAAGACATCATGTTCAAGTCACGGTGAGTGGTTCCCTTGAGATAGGGTGTAAACAGGGGGGAAAAGGGATGTTCAATATCTGACTGAGTGCCGGCAGTCGAACGGACTCTTTCCAGTATTAAGCCAGCTTGAACAAAAACCAAAACACGCAAGAAAGCGCTGAAGGAAATAAAGCGGCGATGGAACACAGAAGGCGAGAAGACAGACTTTTGAAAAAGAAAACCTCAACGACGTCAGCGGACTCACAGGCTCCGCATGCCCCGTGGCTCGTGCATCGTTGATATGGTCAGCACACTCGGCGACTCCAAAGGTTTAAAAGAAAAGCAAATATTATTTTTCTGTTGTATCCTACTCCCTTACTCAATACATGGCCGGGAGTCTTTTCCACAAAACGATCATCATCCAATCGACTTTCGGTGGGAGGAGTTGCGGCTGTCCAATCGAGGTGAGCCGTAAAAGTCCCAGGTAGATTCAGCTCCACATCCAAGAATCAACGGACGGCACGAGGCACTTCACCTGACGCTGAGCACCATCAAAGACATTGGATGCGGAGTTCCATGACCAAACCAATTTGCTGGTCTGCATAACGACATGCGTATCAACTGTTTTGAACCATGCTGCGTCCGCCAGCGCCACAAGGCCCGTATGAAAAAGATCCCAAACCACGTACATACCGCAGACCAGCAAGAAAAAAAGTGGCGTTGATGTTCATGGACATTAGTGACTTCGACCCTTGCGGGCCTTTCCTCGAACCTTTCCTTACCGCAGAGGTACAGCACAACCAACAGAGCAGTGACAGTGACTTGCTTTTAACCACACCCTCTGCCAAGCCTCTGTGGCAGCACGTGTGCCACCAATAGCCACCTGTTCGCACCTTCCCGACTCACTTTTCGCTCTTTCGCAAACCGGCCAGCTCACGAGCTGCCAGACTTACACCAGATAACACGAGCTTGACCACCACCAGCGCTCCAGCCAAACAATGATTGTCCGAAAAGAGTTTCCATGATACACCCTTCACTCCACTCATATAGCGACACTAGCTCTGCAACCTCAAGTCCGCATAG
Source organism: Dothiorella sarmentorum (assembly GCA_023082095.1). Classification (NCBI taxonomy): domain Eukaryota; kingdom Fungi; phylum Ascomycota; class Dothideomycetes; order Botryosphaeriales; family Botryosphaeriaceae; genus Dothiorella; species Dothiorella sarmentorum. The sequence continues at coordinate 112,400 of JAJMVL010000103.1, forward strand.
ACAAGTACGTCAAAGAGCGAGAGAAAAAAAAAATTGGCGGAGAAAAGTAGGTTATTGCTACAAAAACCCCGATCGTCGGCTTCCCTCAACTTCATAGTAACTAGTCCATAGAGAAAAGGAAAGTCGACAAAAACCCGCACGGCCCCACCAACTTTTTCTCCATACAAAGTCGCACTTTCCCACGACCAACGTGAAAGTAAACGAGAATAAAAGAAAACAAGAGAGAAACCTAGAGCATGCCGGAAAAGAAGAAGAGTGAAGGCAGGAGGGTAGTCTCGAAAAGAAAAAAAGGAGAAAAGGGCAGCCACTCGCTGAGTTAAGCTCTTTCGTTTTTTAGTGATAATAAAAGTGTCGAAAAAAGAAGCTTCAACAACCTCCCTCCAATCATCCCCACGAGCAGCTACCCCTCCTCTCCGCCTCCCCATCCCCAACTTTCCCCCTTTCTCTCTCGCTTTCCTTCCCCCTCACACCCACTTTCGATCTGAGAATGAAAAGACGCAGAAAAACCCACCATTAGATCCGTCAAATCGTACAATCAAGCAGCCCCCCTTTTCGTTGTCGTTTGTTGAAAATTGAAGATCATCCCGGAAAGGCTGGCTCCAGTTGTAACCACGATTTTCCCCACGAACCCCTCATCTTCATAACACTTCGTCGATAAATGCAGGAGGGGGTGCATGGGTGAAGAATGGTTTACGTGGAGTGAGTAGTTCTACACGGGTAAGCGAAAGTTTTAAAACCAGCGGTGAACTTGGTGTTAATTCACCAGTAAGGGCGGCGATCGTACCCGCCGTCGTAACCGCTACGTGCACCAGGGCTCCTGGGCCTGCCGCGCGGCGACGGAGGACGTCCGTACGGCCTGTCGTGGCCGTTCATGTAGGGGTCGGGCTCGTAGCCACCGCGGCGAGGCGGGGGCGGGCCGCGCGCCTCGTACGGGTCATCGGGGTAGCGGGCGCGCGGGGGAGGGTAGGCGTCGTCAACCGGGGGGCCGCGGACGCGAGGCGGAGAGCGCGCGTAGCGGTCACGCGGGTCGTAGTAGTCGCGAGGAGGCGAACGACGGCGGTAGTCGTCGCGGCGAGGACTGTAGCCACGGGGCGGGCCACGGCGGTAGTAGTCGTCCTCGGGAGCTCCTCCGTAGCCGCGTCCACCACGGACAGGCGAGCGGGACCTATAGCGCTCACGGGGGCGCTCCTCCTGGATCTGGTTGGGTTTAGCAAATGGGCGGCCCGTTAAGGAAGTCGTTTGGGTGGTCTGACATCTTGGACACAGCGGACAGCCTGTCCCTTGAATTCGCGGTTGTCGAGCTTCTCGACGGCGTTGCGGAGGTCGTTGGCAGTCTCGTACTCAACGAATCTGGTTTGGTCAGTTCATTGAGAAGCCCGCTGATGATGGGAGAGTGGCGATGCTTACCCACGGCCATCACGCTCACGGCCAACCTCGGAGTAGACGACGTCCAATCCAGACTGGCGGGCGAAGTCCTTCAGGTCCTATAGGTCCAGTGTAAGTTCCGGCCAAGGCAGCAAATGGATGAGTGGTGATGAGCTAAAGCAAAGGGAAGAGGTCCAGCCCCGGTCCAGAAAACTCGCAAAACCACCAGTGAAAGAAACAGGCCTCGCGTATTCCATTGGCGCTCCCCGGGACAAGACAAGAGGGAAGTGCAACAGGACTGCCAGCAGGAAAGAGTGGGAGGGAAAGGAAAGGCACCAGGTAGTGAGACCAGCGTCCGGCTGCCCGGAAGAGGAGCACCCCACAAGCGGATCGATCCTATCAGCGTGGGAGATGCGTTTGCTGGCTCAAGGTACATGGATGGGTGACGGGAACGTGGACAGGGAGGGAAATCCAAAGGTCTCTGAACCAAGTGTTACGGGGAGATTGCTAACCTGCCAGCTCGTCTCGACGGGAAGACCAGTGATGGACATGCGGAACGGAGTGCGCCTGGGGCGCGGGACGGCACGCTCCTGGTGGGAGTAGCCGTCGTTCTGGCGGCGGGAGCCGCGGGCAAACTGGACGACGAGGCGCTCGCCCATGAAGTCGGAGCCATCTGCGGTGGAACAGTGTCAGAAGGCGCCAATCGCTTATGCGGGCGGGTTGGGGGCGCAACAACGTACGGAAGGCTGGTGGCACACGTTAGCTTCTTGTGTCTCTTGGGTGCATGCGGGGGGCAAACTCACCAGGAACGACGTCCCTCGCGTCCATGGCATCCTTGTACTCGATGAAGCCGAAGCCGTTCATGAGCTTGATCTCGGTGATCTCGCCAGTGCCATGGGTTGCAAAGTGGCCTTCAACATCGGCCTTGGTGGCTGTGGTGGGTGGGATTGGCAGTCAGCGACGCGCATCATCCAGGAAGAAAAGCGATGGGATGGTGTTGGCTCCTGCGGGCCGGCTGAGTGTGTCCAGCAACGATCCAAATCCATCCAAAGCGTGGGTGCGGGCGATCGGATCCATTTGCCAGGCAGGAGGACATCAGGGAGTGGTGAGCATACCGTTGCGAGGAAGGTTCCCCAGGTAGAGGCGGGTGGACGACACCTCAGTCATGATGCGCGATATCCTCAGCTATCCGGCGCAGGCAGAGAAAGGCTTGTCAAGAAAAGCGGGCGCGGTGTCCAAAGCAAAGTAGAGCAGCGGAGCCGGTATGGATCCTGGATGGCGAAGGACGGGCGGGTGGAGGTGGAGGGTGGGTAAGGTAGAAGAGAAGAAGCGACCGGGCGCGCGAAGGCTGACATGACCGCCCTGTGGCTCGGCTACCAGGGCACGGGCAACTCCATCGAGCCGCCGGCTTGATCCTCCCCAACCCACTGTTTCGCCCTCTCTGCCTGCGCGCCCCCGACACGCGTCATACACACATTCCTTCTGCCTATGCGCAACAGGCACGCAGCGAAGCCTGTGCTATGTTCCATCGTGCATATGCGTTGGTGGTGCGTCTGGCGTTGTGAGGCTGCCGCGTTGCCGAGCCTCGTCTCGCCTCGCGCCCATCATCTTTCTCCGGCGAATCATTCCGGTTGGTCTGGGGGTGGCGTATGCACGGGAGCCCGCCTCGAACACACGTCGTCAAACAGACGCCGCAGACACGGCGCCGCCAACCGAGCAAGAAACCGGTCATGCAGCCTCACCTCTCACCAATGTCGACAGCCGCGCTCCGGAGAATGTCAACAAACAACCTCACAGACGCGGAATGATGCACACAACCAATCAACTATTCAACAACCGCAAGGGGAGAAATGAAGATGAATTGAGAAAAAGTCGCGTTTTTGCGTACCGCCTTCTGTGTGCGCCAATGCTTTTTTTGCACAAGAAAAGAAGCAAATCAAAATGCTTAATATACAGCCCAATGCCTCCTCCCCTCCGCTGATAGTCACAGAAGTAAAGGTAAAAGTAGTAGTAGTAACAACAGTCGTAGAGTAATTCTCCCAAAAACGCCGTGTCCCGATGGAAAACCCCAAATCAACTCCATCTTTCCCGTTCCATTCCAATCCCTCTCTCTCAATGTAGCAGCTTATCCGCCGCCTTGGAGAGGATCTGCGCCGCCTTATCCGCCTGCTGCTGCGCCAGCGTCCAGTTGCCCAGCTCGATGGCGTCCCGGACGGCCGGGAAGTAGGCCTCGTCGTACCCGCTCCACGCGTCCGGGCCGAAGATGACGTGCTTGAACTGCTCGCGGCCCGGGATGCCGTGCTGCTCGCCGTCGTCCTTGTCCTTGTCCGCGGGCAGGTCCAGCAGGTGCGTCTCGAAGTTGGACATGCGCGTGTTGTGCGACAGCCGCTGCATGCCCATCGTGTTGGTCTCATAGCCCGCGCGCCCGCGGAACTGGCCCCACCACCAGTCCTCCCACCCCTCAAACTCCTGCGCGTTTTGCTCGAGCGTGTTGGCCGCTTTGCGCAACGCTTTGAGGTCGAGCTGCTTGCCTTGCTTGGCGTCCTTTCCGACTGCAAACTTCTCCAGGTCCTTGATGTACCCCTTGACCGCCATGCCGTAGTCCTTTAGGTCGAAGGGGTAGATTGGCTCCTGCGCAAGCTCGAGAATGAGGAGAACCCATATCTCGGCCAGCGTCGCGTGGTAGATGAATCCTGGATCACCAAAGTTGTCCATCCAGTCGAAGGTCTCGTAGCAGCTGTGGTATGGATAGCCATTTTCAGGCCCTTCGAAACCGATGTCAATCGAAGAACACCCAGCGAGGTCCTGGAATGCAACATAGTCACTGCCGGCGCCGAGGCCCCCAAGCTTACCACCCGTTTCGGCCCAGAGCTCGCCGACGGTGCGGTTCTTCAGAGGATCGGCGACGCGGCCAAGGACGCGGGAGAGGGCGTGCTGAAAGAGCGGGGATCCCAAGGCCCGGAACTTGTCGCCGACAACACCAACATCGACGTTGAGGTAGGCGATGGCATTCTCGCGGATGTCGTGGATGTGGTCCTCTACGTATTCAGTTGAGCCAATCATGTTGTACTCTTCGGCATCCCAAGACGCAAAGTAGATGCTGCGAAGCGGACGCCAGCCTTGCTGTACGAGGAGGTCAAGAGCGGTGATGACCTCCATCATAACCGCCGTGCCACTGTACTCAGGTCAGTTGAGAAGACAATTATGCAGCCGAGGAGCAGACGAACCCTCCAGCATCGGCTGATCCAAAACACCAGGCGTCGCGGTGATTGCCCACAAAGATTTTCTTGGCCGATGTCTCCACACCCTCAAACACTCCCAAAACGTTCCAGATGGGCTGCTTCTCCTCCTCGTCCTGCTCGTTCTGCAGGAGCGCAATTGGGGAAGTCCTGTCACCAGTCCACCACTCGACGTCTGGCACGCCGCCGATCCAATTCTTGGGAACCTTGTCCCCATGGCCCTTGAGGGCCTGCAGCAGCGGCTTCGCATCGCGCCAGGCAAGCGGCAGGCTGGGAATATTGGGGAGGGCAGGGTTATTGTCCTTGCTGATGCGCTCCGCATCCTCAACACTTCCAACGCCAGGCGTGAGCACATCTCCGACGATCCAGGCCGACTGTGCAACCGAGCCTCTCGAGACTCCGTCTTCCGTTCTCCACCTTCCATCAGGCCATACGTCACCTCTCACGAATCCGTCATCCTTCGGGTCGGAATAGATCAAGCACCCCACCGCGCCGTTCTCCTCTGCAAACTTGACCTTCATCGAGCGATCCGACATGGAGCCGTAATAGCGGACCAGCACAATCGTCCCGTTCACGTCTATCCCACGGTCCCGCAGCACCTTGAAATCCTCCTGGCTTCCGTAGTTCGCGTAGACGAGCGGCGCCGTGACGTTCCCCGCTCTCGACAAGCCGTGGAAGACCATGGTCTGCTGCTCGGGGTTGATGTCCGGCATGACGAGTTCCTCCTCGAGCTTGGCCTCGAATCTAAACTCCGGGGGGTCAACGATGGCGACCCTGCGGCCGCCCTTGAGGGGATAGTTGAGATAGACATTATATTCCAGCGTGGCGACCTTGTCCATGCCGGCCTGCTTGAAAAAGGCCTCGATCCAATTGGCCAGGAACTTGTCGCCCTTGGTCCCCGCCACGTGGTCGATGCTCGTGATGTACTTGAGACTGTCGCGGATGCGGTCGGGCGAGATCTGCGACTGGGCAAAGGAACGCGCCCACTCCGGGTTGAAGGGCGCCATGCCGCCGCGGCCGAGCGGGAAGACGGAGGTGACGAGCAGGACGTAGACGAGCGAGGCCATCATGAGCACGCCGAACAGGCGCAGGAAGACGCTGTAGCCGGGGCGCAGGTGCTCGGGGATGGGCGGGATGCTGCACGAGAAGGTGGGCCAGCGGATGGGCTTGCGCAGGCGCGGCAGGCGCATCGACGAGAGGGTCGCGCCGATGCTGGAGATGCGCTTGGAGAAGCTCATGCCGAGGCGGGCGCGGCGGCTGCCGTGCGGCTGGCCGCCGGCCTCGATGACCTCGAGCTGCTCCATCTCGCGCTGCAGGCCCGTCGCCTCGTCCTCGTCGTCGCTCTGGCCGACCATGTCCGGCAGGGACAGGTCGCTCTCCATGCTGTCCCGCACCGACTCGACCGACGGCTGCTGGTATCCATCCGGGCGGCGCGAACCCCCAGCGCCCGACTGGCTCCTCTGGCGGCCGCCGCCCAGCAGGCCTTGCCGCTCCGCATCGTCGCTGACTTCGTTGGGGCCGAGGTAAGAGAGGGCGGACGGGGGTCGTGATGAAGTGGCCTCCTCATACGTCGGGATGGGCAGGCTCTCCTTGGGATCGTAATGGTGTTTTTCGTCGACCATTGGTGTGGTGGTGGTGGGACGCCAGGTCCCCGGGGGCGAAGCGGGTGGAGGACGGGGGGGTTTCGGTGGTGGTGGTTGCGCGGTCAATCAGCGCTCATGGTCGCAGACCGGAAACAGGTAACGAGCGGGTCGAGGGCGAGAGAGCGTGAGTGTGGTGGTTGGTGGTGAAAGGAGACGGGTGCGTCGTGCGGTGCTTGGGAGCGAGCAGGTTGGCCGGGTCTGGGGCAAGTGGGCAGTAGCAGGGGAGATCGTTGGCGGGCTTCGGATGTCGTCCGTGATGCATTACGAATTCGCCCTCAGGCAGCGCCTCCTGGTCCTTGGCACCGCCGCAATCTGGCCTTCAGCTCATCGCAGGCCCCGCCAGCAAGGCCGGATCTGCTGCTCTGCGTGCCTGTGCGATGCATCTGCCCAAGTGTCTCCACATTCTTGAGGCTCAAGAATTCCTGCCCGGCATCTTCCTGCATCGACTTCCGAAGCGACTGGAGATGACTGTCAGAGAGTCCGGCTCTCAGGGGGCGACTAATTATACTCGGTACACAACAACGCCGCCGACGGTGCAACGTGTGGTACCTAGGTAACAACATGTTGACCATCCGTCGCTTATCCCTCTGATCCACAGCACGTTTAGCGTCCAGACGAATACTTAAATCCCACACTAAACGATAGCTGTTGTTGCTATGTTGCTGTTTCACAATAATAATAGACTCTCACTCCTACACATCCAGCTACTGCCGTCTTGTCTTCACTAACAGCAGGTGGTCTCAGCTCCAAGACACCACCCATCCAACTTGCGTACCAGGACGCGCATCCCTTGGCACGCCCTCAACACCATCCCCAAACCCATCCTCACATATTCCTCCCCCCCGTCACCTCAATCGTCTGCCCACTCACATACCCAAACAACGGACTCGCCACCGCCAACACCGCCCCCGCCGCCTCCCTCGCCGTCCCCGGCCGTCCCAGCGGAATATCCGGATAGCCCCCCCTCCTCCTCTCCTCGCCCACCTTCCGCGGAATCCCCAGCGGCACCTTCTCCCCACCCGCCACCTCCACAAACGCCCCCTCCTCCTTCGCCGCCGTCAACCTCGTCGCAATGTGCCCGAACGCGACCGTGTTGGCGCGCACGCCGTACGCCGGCCCCCACTCCTTGGCGACCGTCTTGGTCAGGCCCACGACGCCGGCCTTGGCGAGCGCGTAGTTGGCTTGGCCGGCGTTGCCGTGGGTACCGGACGTCGAGGAGATGGAGATGACGTTGCGGGGCTCGCCGTCGCGGAGGCGGAAGTGCGGGGCGGCGGCGCGGAGGAGCTTGAAGGGGGCGGTGGCGTGGAGGGAGAGGATGGTGTGCCATTGCTTGTCGTCCATCTGAAGAAGAGGTTAGTGAGAGGTGGAAAGGAAAGAGAAGGGGGAGGTGAGTTCCCATGCCTTGTGGATGACGCCGTCCCAGGTGAAGCCGGCGTTGTTGACGATGATGTGGATCTTGCCGTTGCCGAATTCGGCGGCTTTGGTGACGAGCTCCGAGATGTATTTGTCGTCGAGCATGTCGCCGGGGATGGCGAGGGCGCTGCCGCCGTCGGAGTTGATCTGCTGGGCTACTTCTTGTGCCTTTTCTGCGGGAAAGGAACATTCAGTTTCCCCGCATTGCTTTGAGGAGTGGGATGAGTTCTTACTGGCATCAATGTCCGAAACCACAACTTTGGCGCCCTCGTTCGCAAACAGCTTCGCCGTCTCGGCACCAATACCCTGACCGGAGCCGGTGATGATTGCGACCTGCCCCGCCAGCAGGCCCTTGGGGTAGTTCAGATGGCCGGCGATCTGGCTCGCGCGGCTGGTGGGCGACGACATGACGAATGGTAGAAAAAAAAAAAAAAAGTATCCTAGCTCTTTCGAAATTGAACTTGAGAAGTGTTCTTGACAGCAGAGTGACCAAGTCGTTGAGCTTTCACTGCCGTTCCAACAGCAAAAGTAAAAACAAGTGATGGAAGTTGAGCTGGCTACCAACGGGTTTAGTCTGGATATAAGAAGGCCAAAAAGCGGAGATCTGGGGTCACACAGCGTTGCCGAGGATGGCGAGCCAGAAGGACCGCGGCAGGGTCCAGCGCCACCAGGTCTGCTGCATCCAACAGACCACAAGCTTTCAAGGCAGGCAAAAGGAGAGAACAAGTTTTTTGAAACCCCAAAGGGCTTTTATTTGAATATTCTTAGTGTATAACTACTTATTTGTTGATTCTTGTATGTGCAAAAAAGCCAAAACAATTGCGTGGAGGTGTCACCGACAACCTCATGAGGATAAAACGCCAGTAAATGCTGATCAAAAAGGAAAAAAACACCAAAGTTCCCCCAATGCTGTCTCATATCATCCATCTCGTCATCATTTCACAAACCATAAACATGAAAAAGTCATCTCATCAATAAGCTGGTCCAGCAGCCTCGACGAGGGCCCGTGTGAGCGTTGCGTCATCATCTTCTCTTCGTTCTTTTCCTTTACCGCGTCGACCTCGACCTCTTGCTCTTGCCCAACTCTTTCCTGTTGAGCGGCTCCTCGGGGAACACCCAGCCGCGCAGACGCTTGGCCTCGCGCTTCTCGCTGAGGTTGGGCTTGGGGATCCAGGCGTCCTTGTCGAGGCAGTGCTGGCGGGTGAGCGCCGCAGGGCCGCCGACCTCCATGCGCCAGCTGCCGTGGATGCCCGGGAGCGGGCTCTCCTTGGCCAGCATGTGCAGGTACCAGAGCGCCAGGCCGGCAGTCATCTGAGGAAGCTGCTCGCCTGTCTCGGCGTCGACGCGCATGCCGTGCGTCGAGATCTGAATCGGCGGGCTGAGCTCGAGGTGGCCGAAGAGCGGCACACCCGCACCCGAGTCGGAGCTGACGGTGGCAGTGTCCATGGTCTGGCCGGGCGCCGAGGGGTCGCCGCCGCAGCGGACGCAGAGCAGCTCGATCTCGGTCATGATGAAGCCGTAGCGGCAGCCGTGCTCGCGCATGACGCGGTGCAGGTGGGCGAGACCGGCGAGGTAGTAGACCTGCTTGTTGGGCGCCTCGGAGCGCATGCCGGTGTTCCACTGGTCGTAGGCCTTGACAATGCCGACAACGCGGCCGCGCTGGTCACCGTAGATGGTCTTCTCGTAGTCGGTCGGGTAGTTGGACACGAAGTCGACCGGAGTCTGGTTGGTGGGAAGACCCTTGCGGGAACGGAGCGACATGTGCGTGTTGCCCTGGGCGATGTTGAGGGCGGCGCTGACCTTGGTGCCGTAGTAGTCACGTGCAATGTCGTGAAGGGCAGCCTCGGTCTCGGGCATGGGGTTGGCCTTGGGGGGAGTGGGAAGGGACATGGCGTCAACCGGGATCTGGAGGAGGGGCATCAGACCGGGGATGGAGCTGATGGTCTCCATGTTGAAGTCATCCCAGCTGCGGAGGTTGCGGATGTCCCACCAGTAGTGGGTGCCAGTCAGGTTGCGGCCACCGGTGGTGACGCGCTGAACAAGAGCAGGCGAAGGGTTGGCACCGGTGAGGTAGTCGAGGAGGGTGGTGGTGGCGGCAGGCTGGTCGAAGGCCTCGTACTGGAGTTCCGAGGCCAAGGGGTGCTGGACAGCAGGGGCCACAGCGGGGATCTGGTCCTCGTATGACTGAGTGGTCTGGTAGGTGTTCATGGGCATGGCGGTGGCCAGGTTGAACGAGGCCATCTGAGCCGCCGTGGTCTGAGTGACGTAGCTCGGCACATTGCGGTAGGTAGGGTAGCCGAAGCGGTTGATGACGGACTCGTCGATGCTAGTAGCAGAGCTAGAACGAGAGTGGCAGGGCACACTTGAAGTCGAGCGAGACCGAGAGTGGGCAGCTAGGGACGGGCGACGGGAGAGGTTGACGGGGGAGTTCAAGCCAGAGCCGAAGCCGGAATCATACGACATCATAGTCGGGCCGGGGGAGCCACCGGAGTAGTTGCTGAGGGGGCTGGTCGACCGACGGTCCATGGAGGGTCGTGCGTAGGGGCTGTAGCTGGAGATGGAGCTAGCAGCTGACACCGTCCGGCGATGTCTGACGGGGCCGCTTGTTGAAGGCTCGGTGGTCTGATCCTGGGAGCGGATCTTGGGCAACAAGAGCGGACCATGCTGGCGGATGGGAGACCGCGCCGGAGTGGGAACGTTGACAATACCGCATTCCGGGGAAGCATCGGGGGTCAGGTAGGGCGCGGTGTAAGAGGCCTGGGCGTCCTGGCAGTAGGAGCCGTAGGACGAAGGCGGGGTGGTGTGTCTTGAGTACATGATGGTTTTTTGGAGTGCTGCTTCCTGACTGAGAGGCGTAAGAAGGGAGCCATGAGGGGCGAGGTTCGAACGGACCACTTACGCAACTGTGTGATAATAGACAAGAGGCGATTAACAGTTAGGTGGAGGAGACCGGCTCCAAGAGACACTCTAAGAGAAACAGTGGAAGGAAATGGGAGCACAGAGAGAGACTCTTGGGCCTCGTTTGGACACGTGCGGAGCTGATGGAGTGTGAAGACAGGATGAGTGGAGGGGAGGGAATTCAGGCGCAGAGCCGCTGGTACTTATTTCCAAGGCTCTGAGGCCGTGACATCCAAAGAATCGTGCAGAGCCGGGGAAAGTGGGACTAGCGGCAAACAATTCGAAACACATTGATCGACGGATGGACCCGATATAGGGCCCCGAAGCCATGTGCGGCAAGTATCAGGTCCGTGTGAGGGAGCGTTCATCCAGCGGGGCAGGCTGCGTGAAACAATGCGTCGGGCTGGGAAGGCTTATGCGCAATTCTTTCCTGAGACGGGAGCTATTATGGGCATTATGCCTGGAATGCGTCCTGATTGGGGTCGAGGTGCAACGTGTGGACACCGGAGTGCTGCGCTTCCGGGCGAGGCGCTGCAAAGCCAGGCGGCTGGCGAGACGACCATGACGGGTTAATTTGGGCCAGCGCAACGACCAGAAGGGGAGCTATTTGCAGCACGCGCGCTGCGAGTAGTGGCCGGGGGTGGACTTCGGGGAAGCAGAGGTGCAGCTGGCGCCGGTCAGGAAAAGCGCGTGTGGGCTTGGTGATTGGCCGAGGCGGGCAACATCCCGGGCGCCGATTCCGCGAAAAGTCAGACCGCATCGCCAACTCACTGGCCCACAGCAAAAGTTCGTTTCGTAGCTGCAGCCGTGACTCATAGCTGCGAGCGGTGAAGGGTTGGCGGCCACGTTGAATCCTCACATCTTCAGACTTTTCGCCCGTCCGAGGCCGACCCGGCAGTCTAGCAGCTCCCTAGTCCGTCCACTCCGTCCTTCGCTTCGAGCCTCCGGCCTTCGAGAACTTCCCCAACCTCATTCACCGCTGCTCTGACGGCACCTGTCAAACTTGTCGCGGCCCAGATTTTCCCTGGCTGACCCTAGTGCCGCTCGCCCGCCTGGTCTGGTTCCACGGCTTGGGCGGCTACGGCTACCTGCGTTCAGCCTCTGCCTCCTCCCGCCGCGCACCGCAGCAGATGTCCAAGGAAGCGTGGGAGGTCGCACGGATAGCCGCTCGCGTTGGACGCCTTCCCCGCGAGTAGCGCGCCCTCTGATTGGCCGCAATAAATACTCAACCGACCATTTCTCTAAGCGCCGCCGACAGCGCTTCGCGCTTCTTCCCAATCTCGCTGTCTTCGAGAAGGAAACAGATCGATCCTCGCATGGACAAGCTCCACTCCCGTCTGCTCAGCCTCCTCCGTGATCCGAGGTCAATGCTGCAAATCGTCTGATCCCACGAGAGAGGCTCCGGCTCCAGCACGGAGGCTCCAGCGCGTGGCGCCCTGCTGGAGCCAGGAGCCGCCTGTGCAGCGGCTGATCTACGAGTCCTCCCGTTGCGCGCAGGACGCTCTGCGTGCGTAACTCGACGCGCGTAGGGAGATTAATTCTCTATAGAAATAGGCACCGTGTCTGTGCTGCGAGCAGAAATTTTGTGTGGTCATTCATGGTGCAACAACGGGATGAGGTTTTTGATACGAGCGCCTACGGAGATACACTGCAACACGTGCGTCCCGGCCTTCGTCATTCATCGTTGTCACAAGGTCGTATCTTCTGTAGGTCCGAAGTCTTCGGCGGCTGCGGCGGACCCCGAGTGCTCCCGATCATGCGTTGGCTTGCGTTGGCTTGCAAGGCAGTCAGATCATCATGCCTTCGATAGCCGCTCCTCAACCTTCTCCCGCCACCACGCCGGCCAGTCCACTACCGCGCGCTCCTTTCTTGCGTCTTCGGCCGCAAACACCATTGCGTGGCTCTGGATCACCTCCTCCAGCGTGCACCCAATGAAGGTTTTCTGGGCCTCCTCGACGCTCATGCTGCCATCCTTGACAGCGCCTACGGCCCGCACAAACTGCGTTGCCAGGCCGTCATCACCACCACCGTGGCCCCCTCCACGCTGCTCCGGGTGATGCGTCTCCGTGTGGCCCGTTGCAAAGTCGTGCACTTTGATGGTGACGCTGTCATACTCAACCTCGCCCTTGGTGCCGTATATGCGCCCTCGGCGCTCGCATTGCTTCTCAGTGAAGGCCACCATGTGAAACTGGGCAGTTTTGGCGAGGCTCCCTGATGCAGCATCGTCCTCCCAAGTAATTGTCACGCATTGATCGTCACAAACGTCATTGTCGGCCTCCCAGACGCAGCGCCCAAACCAGGGTCGCCTATGAACTTCTTCGCTTGGTGTGTCGGAAGTCCAGTCTTCCGATAGATCCCTCAACAACATGGTCTCGGCTGCGTCGAGCCCCATCGTGCTGAGGCAGTCCTCAATCTCCGGGTTGACTATGTTGACCGGCCACTGCGCGTTGCCGTTCCTCAGGTGCCGCTCGGCGTAAATCTTCTTCGCGCTAAACATGCAGTCCTTCTCAATCGGGCACGACGTGCAGTTGGTCGCCGTGCCGGCCGCCGCGGGCTTTCTCGCTTTCCGGTAGAAATTCAGATTGCCGGTGGAGCTCAGAAAGGCCGGCTTATGGGCCTTCTCGCCTGGCCTGGCCGGTTCACTAAGCATCCACAGCAGAAAATCCACGTCGTGGCAGGACTTGGTCAGCAGCGATGGAGCCGTAGTGGACTCTCTTCTCCAGTTGCCCCTACAACCCAAGTAAGCAATCGCGGCGATCACCAAACAAAGAACCGGGAAAATCAACCATACCGGACGTAGCTATGCGAGAAATGCCACCACCCCACCGGCTCCGTGTGCTCCACGCTCAGCACCTCGCCCACCACGCCCAGCTCCCTGACCAACCGCCGCAGCAGCATATTGTGCGGCGAATACCGGAGCACGTGCCCAATGCCAAAGATGCGTCCCGGCGCTAATGTTTCTCCGCCGTGACCGTTGCCACCCCGCCCCATGGCCTCGTAGATCGCCACGCAGTCGGCCAGCGTCGTCGCCAGCGGCTTCTCGCACATGACAGCCACGCCTCGCAGCGGCGCCAGCCCCTCCACCACCACCGCCCGGTGCTGCTCGTCCAGCACGCACACAAACGCCGCGTCTATGCTCGGCTGCCGCCCGTGCTCCCGCCGCGCTTGCTCCCATGCCGCGAAATCCCGCCAGTCCGCGAAAGCACGCGGTGGGGCGTCGGCGTCATCGCCCTCTTCTTGAGGAGGAGTGACGATGAACCGCCTCACGAACTCGCGCCGCTTGAAGGGGATGGGTTCGGCGACTGCAACGACGATCGCGGCGGTGTGGGCAGTGATGGCGCTGGCGTAGGCGGTGCCGCGGGAGCCGGCGCCGATGATTAGGATGCGAGGTGGCGAAGTGGACGTGGGCGAGACATGATTATCGTCGGCGAGGCTGAGGGCGTGCTGCTGTTTCTCGTGGTCGGGCCGTACCGGGAGGAATGATGAGGTTGTCGCGGCGGCGATCGGGGGCTGGGCGGCGACGGAGGGCTCGCCGGGGAGGGAGGTTGGGGGGGTGTGCATTGTGGGCGTTGGTGCGTTGGTGTGCGGGTATGGGGAGGGTCAAAGCGAGGGTGATGAAATGGTGGTGGTGGTGAGCTAGTGGCGACCGGTCACGACGCAGGGCGAAGGGCGGGCGTAGAGCTAGTGAATTGACGGAGGAGGCTGATTTGGCTTATTTTCTTTGTACGTTGTAGCCTGAGGGCTGTATGTTGTGGTAGCATCGCAGAGCGGAGTGCTGCAAGGAGGCAGGTGAAGTGATGCTACGGTAGGATAATGCTGTCGCTGATTGGCGGGAATTGGGGATGCATGAGTGGTACGGTGCGGGAAGCTGCATGACTCGTGGACTGAACCCTTAACGTCCGTCCTGTGCAACGTTGTACCACATGTAGACTCTCACCGGGTCTCCAATGCTGAAGAAGTGTTATAATTTGAGCTGCCCATTCTCCGACAACGTGGTGGAGGCAGAAAGACGAGCTCCGACTGAAGTTCTGTTCCCAAAGCAGTCAAGCTTCAATGCATCCCTCCCAATGCTTTTCTTGGCGTCGAAATAACATCGAACGTAGCAGTTATTGTCACCCATCCTGCCGTACAAGCGGGGGGGGGGGGGGGGGGGGGGGGGGGGGGGGGGGGGGGGGGGGGGGGGGGGGGGGGGGGGGGGGGGGGGGGGG
>JAJMVL010000104.1:0-125230 GCA_023082095.1 Dothiorella sarmentorum
GAATTTATCCTGATCCTGGCTTGACAGGGGGCAAGGAGATGCTGTGCGTCATCGTATTTATGCAGGAACGAATGGCAGGGTGCGGCTATCGGACCGTATGCAGGTGATTGGTGATTACATAGCCATATACATGCGGAGTGATTGTCTGTCTAAAAAAATGGGTGGGGGAGATATGGCTATACCTCGACCCCAAATATCCCTTCAACCTACGAAGTTTTAACTTTATGTCAAGAAAAGACGTCCTTTTCCCCTCGTCCTACTCGTAGCATGTGCCTGGATTGTAGGAGACAAGACCTGTTTTGGTCTAGGTGATGATGGGTGTGGCTGTGTATGGGGACTGTGACGTGGACAGTGGATTAAAGATAGAACGGAGGCAGCGACAAAGATAGCAGCGGCAGGGAAGAAGGCGGAGGTGGATATAGATCTGTGTGTGGTGCGAGGAGGATTGACAGCGGATCTGGAGTGGGAGGTCCGAGTGACGCAAGAGAAGGATATCTGGATGTGAAAAGTGACAGGTGCAACTCAGGAGACAAAGATAGCATCAGACTCGATCGGAAGTGACGCGAAGGGCGTCATTTGGAAGCACCGACGTCCCAGAACATGCGGTAGCATCCGCGTGAAGGTGGGAGACCGCGAAACGATACGACGCGGGAAAATGGCGCTGGCCGGGAAGGTGCAGAAGATGGAACACCATGTTGTTTTTTTGGGGGGAAATTGTCAACGAGGTACAGCCTTTGCACAATGACCTGGTCAACGGTCCAGGGCATGTCTAGTCCAGCAACGGCATCCGGATATCGGCTCGGTGGTGATGATGACAGCCGAGTCGGTCGTGGAAGGTACAAGCTTGGCTGGCGGTCGGCCTTGGGAGCCGGCGTTGGGATCGCAGGTGATCGACGGATGATGAGAAGATCGCCGTGGAGCTGGTGCTGCAGTGTTATGCGATTGCGGAGGCGGTACCCGTTACGTTACCGCCCAACGGCCAATCAACGCCCGCGGCCTCAATACATCATCAATCCGCATCCACCCGCGAATCCCCCCTCAGCCGCCCGCATCCCCGTTCCCTCTTGCTCCCTCGCTCTCTTCTCTCTCGCTCTCCGACGATCATCTCACGACCCGCAAGCCGCCATCATCTCGTCCGCCATTTGCCGCACGGCCCGCGTGCAGCTCCGCCTCCCACCGGCGCCCTCCCGCGGCCCAGGCCACACCCAATTCCAAATCACCCACGAAGCTTGTCGCTGAAACACCACTGTCGCTGACATATTGTGCCCTTCTCGTCCTCCCACAAAAGAGTGCACAGCCCCTGGAGTTTGCTTCCCTGTCCTGCGCCTCAAGTCTGTCAGACGTCCACGTCGAGGGCCTCATCCCATCCACGCCACCAACCCGATTGGCCAGCCAACAAGTGCCTGCCCGAGCTATTAAACCCACCAATTCCTTCCTCCTCCAATGCCTACCTAATCAATACAATGGCCCACCTCTCGCAGAACCACGCAATGGATCCCTCCTTTGCCGCCTCCAGCAACGGCTTCGGTGAGTCCAACTCTTCTTCCACTTGTCACTACCACTGACTGTCCCCCCAGATGCCGATGAAACTCACCAAGGCCCCCTTTCAAACTTTCCATTCTTCAAAAATCATGGCAATGACAAGAAAACAAGAGGTTTGCCTGCCGCTTCCCTCTCCCCGACTGCCACCATGTTGAGCTTTGTGTGCAGATGGTCAGCCGCCAAAGCGCCGTGGCCCAAAGCCCGACAGTAAGCCTGCCTTGACCCGCAGACAGGAACTCAACCGTCAGGCCCAACGGTAGGTACCACCAGTCAGCATCATCCACTCCATCTCATCACATCCACAGGACACATCGTGAGCGTAAGGAAATGTACATCAAAGCTCTTGAGCAAGAAGTCCTTCGCCTGAAAGACATCTTCGGTACCACCGCTCGTGAACGCGATGCCATCGCAGAAGAGAACCGTCGCCTGAAGGACCTCCTCGCTGCTCACGGAATCGCCTTCGACTCCAACAGCCCCGCCGGTGGCTTCCAGCACATGGCTGGTTCCAGCTACGGCGGCAGCTCACGTGGAAGCGTCTCGGGCAGTTACCACACCGGCACTGCCTCCACCGGCTACACCTCCCCACCCCCCTCGATGCCGTCACGCTCAGCCCCCGGCATGCCTATGCATGGCATCCCCCCTCAGCAACAGCACGCCCAAATGCAACCGCCCCAGCCCGGCCTGGACTATGACCAGATAGGCATAGACTTTGTCTTAACGTACGACCGCACACCCTATCTTTCTCCTCCGCCTCAATAGCAGCCAATGCACCTTTGCTTTTGCAATGCATCAGCAGCAACCCACGCGCCTACCCAGTTGAGGTAGGTTCAACCGCCTTGTCCTCATTCTTCCACACCTTTTCCGTCGACCCGCAAATCCACCATCAATTCACACATGGGAACGCCATTCTAATACGCCACCCACTTTTTCTCGCCTCCAATAGTCTCGAGAAGCCATGCATGGAGCACATGCAGTTCCTGCTGGTCCGGGCCGAGGACAATGAGGCGGACGTGTCGGGCCACGCGCTCATGCAGACGTGCCCGCCGCACTCGCACATCACGCAGCACCCAGAGGAGAAGTACCCGCACAAGATGCCCGACGTCTCGTCGGCCGACCTGATGAAGTTACTCGACCTGTCGCAGCGCCTGCCCACCATGGAGGGCGAGATCACCCCCGTCATGGCCTGGGTCGCCATCATCCAGCACCAGCGCTTCCCCGAGCTGGCCAAGGACGATATCGAGGCGGTCAAGGGCGAGTTGCTGGCCAAGGTGCGGTGCTATGGGTACGTTGTCCGGCGGTGGAAGTGGTAGACGCTCGCAGCTGATTAATCTGCTTCAACAGCTTCGGTGCCGTCATTGAGGAATTCGAGGTTCGTGACGCCCTTAGCGGCATCTTCGCTGCGAAAGGTCAGGTCAGCGCCGCCGGTCCGGCGCTTGCGTAGACGGCCTTGAGAAGGTGCATCGCGTGTGCTTTATGTGTGTGCTTGACGGTAAAGGTGGCTTGAGTCTTTGACATTATTCTCCTGTCTTTTCTTCTTCCGTGCTTATCATCTTACGTCTTGTGGTATTCATACATCTTCGCCCACAGCAACAACGTTCCTCCCATACATTTCTGGAATAATGCCGAAGAGAGCATAGAAAGCAGCACACTGGAGTCGGGCGGAGAGAGTTTATTGAGGAGGAGCATGGCAATCCGCGATTGCTTTTAATGGAGATGTCTCGAGTTCACGTCTCCATGTTGTCCGTTCGTTACTTTTGCTTGAACAGTATCCCTCGTTGATACATATAGTCGATAGTGTCTTATCATTATTATCCCCACCAATACTAGTCTTTTAATCAACACACTTTCATGTAATTCTTGCTAGAGGAACGAAGGGCAGCTCTAGCAAGGTAGCTCTCAACAGCTTTTTTCCCACCTTCATCATCTCTGCGCTTACCGTCATCTCCGTGTCCTTATCCACATGCCTTGCCAAACTGCTCAAACGAGAGAATAGAGGAAAAGAGGTCAAATAGCGTGCGTAGCCATACCACTCACTCCATCCACCGACCGGCACCTCGCTTTCCTTTTCGTTTCCTCGCTGACAGCATACCATCCAACTTTCCAACATGCGATGTCTCATTTCCCTTCCTCACTCCGAGTCTCCATCCTCGCCTCTCCCTCAGAGCATCATCATGAGGGAATTAATGACGGGCATGCTCTCTCTCTCTCTCTCTCCATTTTCAATGACAATACCAATTACAGATATCAAAGCAGTGAAAAGATATGGACAAGCAATACAATAAACGGCATGTATAAAGAGGGCATATTCCTTTCATTCTCCACGTCACTCCCATTCCTTTTTTGCGTGAACATTACAGTTACGAGATGATAAACAGGAAAAGAAAAACATACATACACTAAACAATGATACATTAAACATTCCCGCCCACCTCTTGTCTTCTCTTCGTCCCACTCTTTACTTTCTTTTTTTGTGTCAGATAGGGTTTTTTGTGCTTTCATAGGTTGGTGTTGTTAGTACGAAAAAAAAAGAAAAGCCAGGATTTTCCCCTAAACGCCTGCCCGTACAAAAACCCCGAAGAGAGAGAGAGAGAAAGAGAAGAGAGAGACACAGGGAGAGGAGTTTGTAGCTTTCGACTCTTCACCTTCTCACGTAACGGAGAGCCTCGCGGTCCTCAGTCTCTTTCTCTCCCTCTCCCTCTCACACACCTACTCTCCCGACCGATCCAGATCCTCGAGAAGAAAGAGAAAAATCAAGCGGGAACCATCACCTCCTCCCCCAACCACCCATATCTTCAGCGCAGGCGTACCATATACATACTTCAGAAACGGGGACATGAAGGAAAAGAAAAAACATGATTACAGAAAGAAAATGGAAAAAAAGGGACCATTTTTCCTTTGTATGTCCCGAGAAGTAATAAAATTTGAGAAAAGGAAGTGAAGAAGAAAAAAGTGTTGCTCGCTTTCTACCGCAACGCAGCATACAAGAAAGGCCTATCGACCCCTCATGTACGCATGCCGCGAGAGAAAAAGGGCCTACTGCGCATAGGCGCAGGAAGAGGGGTATCTGAATGAGAGATGGGAAAAAAAAAAAAAAAAAGGCTCCCCGCGCCCCATACACCCACATTCGAGCGAAAAGGGAGGGAGGAGGCTTACTGGTGGTTCAGCCCTCCTTCCCTGCCCCTCCATTCCCCTCCGTTTCCATTCCTTCTGTTTTCTTCTGTTTTCTTCTAGAACACACAGGAAAGAATGAAGGAAAGAGGAGAGGGGAATGGAATCCGAAACCACAAACCCAAGCTTCCTGCCAATCAAAAGCAAGAAAGGACGAAACAAAGAACGCCGCCCCCGCCAAAAATAAAAATAAAAAAGAGGAGCCAGCCGGTCAACGACGCACACACCAACCGCCCGGCGATGATGAAACGATAACCGTCAGGGGGGAAAAAAAGGAAGAATCGAGCCAACTAACCACCGACGTACAGCGCTGACGTACACAACGTGCAGCACGTGCGCGTACAGACAGTACAGTACAGTACAGTAAGCGCGCATCAAGCGGGGCGGCGGCCGCGGCAAGGGCGTTTCCAGGGTTTTATTTATGCGGGTCGTCCGTAGTGCTAGACTAACGGTGGTTCGGCGGCGGGGGTCTGGTGGGGTTGCGGTGGTGGGGTGGCTGACCACCAAAGGATTCGTTTCGTTTCTCGCGCGCGCGCCCTCTTTTTCCTTTCGTTTTAAACTTTTACGCGGAACGACGGCGGTTTTCGTCGCGACTTCTGCTCTTCTTCTTGAGGTCGTCGGCGTCGCTGGTGCTCGATCGGTTCTTGCGTTTGTTGCGGTTACCGCCGCCGAGGCATGCGGAGAAGAAGCTCGCGATTGAAGCGCGGAAGGTGGCAGAGCGTGTTACTATAATGCGGGAGAAGAAGACGAGGATCAGAATTAATTCATCCAATTTTCAAGAGAGAGAGAAGAAAAAAAGTCGTTTCGTCTTAAAAAGGGGGGCAACGTTTCTCTTTTTACAAAATGAATGTGGGTCGTAGTTGTTGGTTTTTGATGTTGTAGTGCTGTGGTATTCTTTTTTTTTAAGGATTGTGCTGTGTGTTTTCATGATGCAGGTGCCACTGTTGGGTTCTCGTCGCCCTCAACAGTGGTAGCAGCCTGCTGCTCGTCGCCCGTCGTCGTTGCACTCGTCTCCTTACCCTTCTTGTCCGAATCCTCCTCCTCCTTGACTTTGTCACACTCCTGATCGTTGTTGTTGCTGCTCGTGGCGTCGAAGCCCTTCTCTCTGGAGATATCCATCGACGCCTTCGGCGTGTTGTCGTTGTCCTCGGTTTCATGGTCGGCGGGTTCTCCGGGATTGCTGTCTTTTGCAGGCGCCGACTGGGCTGCCTCGTCCTTCTCCGTGGGCGCTGTCGAGGGCGCGACAAAAGACGACTTGTCGTCCACCACGGCGGTGCTTGCGGAACTGGAGTCGACCTTGGTCATGGCGTCCTTGGCAGATACATCCTCGTTTGACGCAAGGGCCTCGTCCTTGATGGAGAGGGTCGCCACATCGGCCTCCTCTTCCGGAATGGCCAGGGCGTCCTCGAGGGCCTTGATGGCATCATCGGTGGCCCCGGAGACGGACGAGCCACGGTGTGCATTGTTGTCTGTGCTGGTGGAAGAGGACCTGTTGCCGAAGCCAAGGGGAGCGGGCACGGCAGAGTCGACCGAAGGGCGGGGCGAAAGAGCATCAAAAGCATCACTGGTGGTGTCGGGGAGCGTACTGCAGCCGAAGGCGGTCAGGAGGAACAAGAGGCCGGGCATCGTTGGGAGGGGAGGCGGAACACAACGGCGGGGGCGGGGCGTGGGCTTACGGCATGGTGAGGTCAGATTTGATCGAGGGTGTGCTCTTCTTGCTGGCGGCAATGGATGCGGCCTCGTTGCCGGCCTTCCCAAACGCCTGCTGCGTCTCGATCGACACCCTGGGAGTCTCGTCGTCGTCGGTCTTGGTCTTCCTAGACGAGGCTATCGAGGCGCCAGAGGACGCGGTCGCATCGGCCTTCTTCGCGTCGGCAGGGAGGTTTAGCGGGTAGGGCGAGGTGAAGCCCGCCTTCACGGGAGCGGTGACGATGGACGTCTCGACCGTGTCGACGTCGCCGATCTCGTCGGCGAGCTCGCCAAACTCATTCCACTCCTCAACCTCGGTGATGCCCTAGAAAGCAAGGTCAAGTTAGCTTCAAGCATGCCAGGTGCCATTGACCGTCTGCTGAAGCTCCAGTGACTACAACAGACGCAACGAGCGTGTACGAGAGGTCAGGAGTGAGATGCTCGTACCGCCCCACATGGGTGAGCGGATTGGCACTTACACCGAGGACAAAGCCTTCCTTCACTAGCAGCGGGAACTTCTTTCCCTGCGCTCTGCGCATGTACAGCTTCCTTGCTTCGTCATTTGTGGCGGTGTCGATGTAGGTGAAGGGGATACGATTGGCCTTGAGGATAGTTTCCATGCGCGAGGTAGCGGTGATGACGTGCGAGGAGCCGGCAGTGAGCGAGGTGAAGAGGTAGAGGGTGTTGTCGGAATCCCATTTGGCAAGGTCGTGGGCCATGGTTGCGGTGGTGGATGCAGCTGTCGGTTCCGGGGCGGTCGAATCTGTGTTTTCGTGGTGTTGCTGGACCTGCGCAACGGAAGCAACGAGGCTAGGGGTGTCTCGTCGGTGGTCTAAAGTACGGTGAAGTGGGGAGAGCGAGGAGCTGGCCTGCGCGGTTGTCGACGACTTTTTTTTCTTTTCTTTTTTTCCTCTCAAAGGACCGGCAACGGGCGATAAGGCGCACGGAAGGCTGAAACAACGAAGTTGGCCTGGCGGTGGGGTTATTTGGCGAAAGGGAGGGTCGGACGCGCGAGCGAAGGGCAGCAGAGAGGGACGTGAAAGCGATTTATCGATACTACCATCCAGCGGACAAGGGGCAGCCTTAACTCAGCTTGGCTTGAGCGATCGCCCGCCGGCCCCGTTTTGGCCGCGCACTACGCATACAGGCACCTCCACGCTGACTTACGACAATAATTTTCAGCTCACGGAAGCTCACGGCTGCTCATCAATTCCCACGTGCGAGGCGAGCAGGCCAGACTGATCCGTCTGCGACACGAGCGCTGTGCTTCGCCCGTGGGGGAAGCACTGGCGAGCGATGTGAGCGTTTGATTGCGGCGCCCGGTCCAGCCCAGGCCCGATTCGGCCGGTGTTTGATACGAAAGGACGCCGTGCTGCGGATTAAGGCCCGGAGCCACGTCTCGATTCTGTCAAAAAGTAGAAGCATGTTATTTCCATCCTTCCCGCTACAGCCCTGTCCGAAGGCCCGGAAATGAGAGAGAGCGCCCCGGCGGATGCGCGCATGACGCAAAGCGTTGGTAGGTGATTTGCACTGCTTTGCCGCCCAGCTCATCACCATCTCCCCGGCTTTGAAGCAGTCAATTGGACATCGAGATCTGTCGGCTGAGAAAAGCTCTTCACCAACTCCTTTATGACGTGCGGAGGCCGTTGTGCCATCACGTCCCGATGGCTGATCCGTGTCCAGGGGCCCTCGGATTGAAGTCATGCCATGGCGTCGGCATAAACGCCATGGAAAACGGCATCAGCGGATGAAACAGAAACAGAAAAACATCATTCGCCAACAGCAAGTCAATCACATTGCATCAAGCCTGCACCCGCTTTCTTTTTCCCCCGCGTCTTCCCGGGAAAGCAGACGAAATGCTACGACTCGTTCACCGAGCTCGAGGCCGCCTTGACTGCCTTTGCCGAAGGGCTCTCCGCACGATCGACGGGCGTCGCGTCCTTGCCCTCCAGCACGTTCTCCGGTCCGAGCATCATGTGCTCAATGTTGACCTTGGGGCCCTTGAACCAGAACCGAGCCGAGACCGCCCACCATGTCAGCACACCGACCATGGGCCCTCCGTACACCAGGCACGTCCAGTTCATGCTGGAAGCACTGGAGGAAAAAAGTCAAACGTCAGCAAGGAGCGAAGCGAGAATGGAAATAAACGAACGTGCTGAAAGAGAGAAACAGCTTACTCGAGATCCGCGCCCACGGTGGCGGGCAGGCAGAGAATGGGCACCATGAGCGCCGTGAAGCCCGAAGCGACAACGCCGACGGGGATGCTCCAGCGCCCCAAGTTCCACGGGCCGGGCCTGAAGTTGCCACGAGTGAAGAAAACGCGGATGAAAATCGGCGTCGTGAAGGCCACGAACGCTGCTATCGCACCGATGGAGAAGAGGGCGCCGACGGTCAGGCTACCGCCGAAGATGAGCAGCAGCAGCGCGCAGCCGACGGACGCGTTGAACCACACGGCGTTGACGGGGGTGCGCGTGTGAGTGTTCACGCGGCGCCAGTATTTGGACAGTGGGAAGCAGTCGTCGCGCGCGTAGGCAAATGTGACGCGCGACGCGGCGATCATGCAGCCCTGGCCCATGGAGAAGCCGGCGATGACGGTCATGGCGAGGATGGCCATGGCCAGCTTCTGCGGCATGCACTGCACCAGGTACGCCGCGAAGGGCTGCCCCAGGTCCGACGCCAGCACCTCGTCGATGTTGACGACCGTGTACGCCACGACGAGCTGCAGGAACCACCCGAAGACGCCGCCGACTCCCGAGGTGAGCACTATGGCCCGCGGGGATGCGATGTTGGCGTTGGAGCACTCCTCGGCCAGGTGGAAGGGCGAGTCGTAACCCGACATCGTCCAGATCACGCTCACGAACGACGCAAGTACTCTGAGACCGGCGGGAAACTCCATTCCTTCGTAGATGGTGCCCCAGACGTCGCTCGACGGCGTGAAGCGTGGCAGCCCTTGCGATTCTCGGTTCGTGCCCGCGGGGATCATGATGATGACGGCGACGAGGGCGACCATATTAAACGTCGAGCCAGCCGAGTTTATCTGTGCGAGCCACCTCGTGGGCAAGCTGGACATGAAGGCGTGGATCACCATGAGGAAGACTGTGAGCAGGAAGGTCTGGTAGTCTGTCGGCACGTAGGCCGGGTTCTGGATCGACGCTGCGGCCAGGATCATGGACGCCACCCCGTAGTCCACGGAAGGCGCGCCTACGATCTGGGCGAACCAGTTGCTCCAGCCGGTAACCCAAGCCGCCAGCGGTCCCCATCCTGGCGGTGCGAGGACGGCAGCAGCGTAGTAGAGTCCGCCGCTTGTCGGCATGCTCGAAGCTAGTTCAGCCATACTCGAAGCGACGCTCTGGATCCCGATCATTGCAATGAGCCAGCCCCAAGTCATTCCTGTAAGTCATCAGCAATTGCTCTTGTTGGAGTTGGACGGGACACATACCAGCGGTGCCTGCATATCCCATTCCATAGTATCTGATTTCTCGTCAGCAGTCCGTACCACCGAAGCCAGCGCAGTAAGACTCCACTCACAGAGTGCTCCCAAAACTCGGAAGTAATCCCAGCACGGCAAAGGAGACGCAAAAGGTTGTGAACAGGGAGAATTCACGCTTGAACTCCGACTTGTATCCAAGCGCAGCAAGAACCTCCTCGTCCGCGTTGAACTCGTGACTCGGGTCATAGGGAACATCGCCACCTGCGGGGAAGGAATGGAAGAGCCGTTAGCATGAGGTTCCACTCATCCTTGTTCGAAGGGGAAGAGTTTACCAGGCAAAATCGACGTCACCGGCTCATCGGCAACGGTATGCTTGTGGTGCGCTGAGCTGATGATGCGACTCCTTTCGGCCATTCTTGTGCGTCTCCGTCGTCCGGCAACGTCCGGTCAAGGCGTGATGGCGACAAGACTAAGATGATCCCGTGGGAAAGAAAATAGGGAACAGATGTTGAGGGGGAGCGTCAGGGAGCTGAAGCAAGTAGCGCCATCAAAAAAGCGTTCCCGATAAGTTATAAGTATTCTTCACCTGGTATGTGTGCAACATCGAGGATAACGACAAGCTAGGCCGGTTAGCCAGTGTGCCGGGCAAAACACTATCCACCCGTCGATCGGATAATACCGAGGCGGCCGCCGAGCCGTATAGGGTATCAGTATCCTGTAGGAGGCGCGAGAGATAGCCGTTCTATTGGGGAAGCCGACCACTCAGGTACGAGCATGCGAGTGGGGTTGGACAACAGGAGGCGGTTCAGTCCGGTTTTTCGCCAAGGGGAGGCCATGACATATGGCTTTACACTCGCCGTAAAATACGCAAATGGGGTTGCAACTGTGGAGCGAGGGTTCTTATCTTTCCCCCTGCGTGCTGGACGGAATTGTGAGCGATAACCAAAGTGAAGGTGAAAGCGACATGGCGGGCGTGATGCGCCTCCTCGGCTTCATTTGGGCGGAAGCGTTCCGTTACTGACCAGATGCAGATCGATGTTCTCTCGAGAAAAGGCTGAATACTTCCCTTGCTTGCATGCCCCCTCTAACAGTAGCTCGTATTTACCGAGAGGAGTAGTAACATCTACTATGTACGAGGCCCTGCCTCTCCAGCGCCGTTGACGCGGCCACCTCTCATGTAGCGTTCCAGCGGCAAGCCCGCGCCGCATCATCGCGATGATAAGCAAGTGTTCCTGTCGCATGGTGAATGAGCAGTTCAGGGCCTTACAAGCCGACAATCTTGCAGCTCTCGGGCTGGACCTACTGCATCGGTTTAGCGCATTGACATACCCTTGAACATCGCGGAGCTCGCTGACTCCTGTCTGCTGCAAAGACCTGCTTTACGGCGTTTGTGGGGGGGAAGCGAAGCGCCCACCGTCATCCGGAAGTCCTTCGATGCCTTGTTGTGAGCCGTTGGCGGTCGATAAAGAGCAGATAACCGACCAGAGCAGATTGTGGGGAAGTGGCGCTATTTGGCGCGCTATTTGCTAATGGAATCCAACCCCATGTTCCGCCCTCGAACATCCCGCCCTCCCGCCAAACCTCGTACCGCCCAGTGCCATTATCCTACAATGTGGCTTTGAAAGACTGTGGGATATCAGAAGAAAGTACGACTAATCACCTGAAAACCACTCCCAGTAGGCAAACGCCATGCTTTGCCAGAAAAAAACAGTGTGCGCCCGACGACGCCAGCCCATAAATCAAGAAAAACGCCATCACTTTCATGATATCATCAGCTTCGTGAATGCAAGACATGAGCTCCTCTCGACGAGCGAGCATCAACTCTTCCCAGCAAACCTCATGAACCTACTCTTCCCCTTCTTCTGCTTTGCTGACTTCGCGTCCGCGCTCTGAGCCTTCCTCAAGTCCTCCATCGACTCGAGCCGCGCCAAAGCCTGAGCATTCGACGACGGCGGCATCCTTGACGCCGCCACGCTCAGGGAAGCCAATCTCCGTTCCGACTCGGCCAGCTTCTCGGCCATGTTCTCGTCAACCTGTTTGTCGCTGCCCAGGACTGCCGCTGACGAGGTGATGAACTCCATGTCATCCACGCCGCCGCTGACCGGGTGTGAAGGCTCGGGGCGCGTGGATGTTGGCGGTTCTGCCCACGGCGCGATTTCATGGCGAGTTTTCGGAGGGACCTTCAGGCTGCGTCTGCGGCCGTCGGGTTTGGAGCGCCTGCTCATCTGGTCCTTTTGTTCGGGCGCAACCTCGCTGGTGCTCTTGGTCCGCTTCTTCTCGCTGGGTGGAAGAGCGCCGCTCCTCTGCAGAGACGAGTTACCTGTCGGAGGTTGTGCCTGCGGTGGCCTGGCTGGATCAAAGGCTTGACAGTCGGTCCCGCTATCGTGACGGGGGTTGGACTTGGTGCTGACATTCTCCACGGAGGGCGGGCCCCCGAGACCAAAATCGGCCGACGAGGATGCCGCTGAGAGGTGAGACTTCCGGCTCAGTTTGGACGAGGAGCTGGACGTGGCGACCGAGTCCCGGTGTCCGTACAAGGTTGCTGCAGACTGTCGCTTTTGGTCCGCTTTTGCCGTTTGAGGAAGTCCGTCCCATTTTGTGTTTACTCTGGGGACTTCTGCGGGTAGCTTCTGGGAGGTGAGGCCGGTCATGAACGGTGTCCCCTTTGCTGCTGCCTGTTTCTTCTGCGACTGGGCATACTGCTCCAGAGCTCCAGTGGTTGGTTCTTTCACGGAGAGGAAGTCGAAGAAAGGATTCCCCTTCTTTTTGGATTTCTTGTCAGTTGCTGGGGCGGAAGTGTTTTCGGGGGACGGTTTATGCTTGGACGCGGGTTGCACTGCCCAGTCGATTTGACGTGTTGATGCATCGGTTGGGATGGCTGTTATGGCGTCATGGCCGCCTTTCTGGCCAGGGAGAATGTGCGTACCAGGCATGGGTGATTTTGGTTCAGCACACAACGGGTTGCTGTGATTCCTATATGTGAGTCTGGGAACCCTGATGTGCTGGGCCGGGGCTGGATCTTCATTGCTGACAGAAGGCATGCTCGCTAAAGTTGGCATTCCCAGGTTGTAAACCGGGACAGACGTGCGCTAACTAGTGGGTGGGAGGCTGTCGTGAATCCTTGGCTTCAACGGTTGTAACGGGCGATTAAAAGATGCTCATTCGCCGTTGGTGGAACTGGAGCTGCCGTGGGTGACGCCAAGATATATATGCGTTGGGAACGTCAGATGCGCAGGCAAAAGATGACGATGCAGTGGTACAGATGGGTCTGGGAATCTGAGGTGGACTCCTTGCCGGTTGTCACTCTCACGATGATTCGTCAAGGGAAAAAACGGCGGGTGGTGTCAAAGTAGTGGTGGTTGCGCAGACCCGTGCAGCTGGTTAAGCTTCGCGAAATCCTGCCGGGAGATCCTGGTGTGTGATATGGAAGGTGTGAGAGTCGACGCAGGCATGACTGAGGCGACGGCAATGCGGGCTACTTCAAGGGGAGCGAATTGGCAGGCGGCTGGCTGTGAGAACAGCTGAAAGCCACGCGAGACAGTTCAGCAGCAGAACGGATCGCGATCTGGCGTAAAGTGCAGCTGTGGGGCTGGCTGCAATACGAGCAGCTGGAGGGTTTGCCAATTCAGGTGCGAGAAAAAAACTTTATTAGCCTTCCATAAAGTGCAGCCAATCAAGCTGCCGGCACAGCCTATTCTTCAGCCGTCTTGCACAACTCCAGGGATGTTCATCGAGCCGAAGCGTAATAATAATGTGCTGGGCATGTCTCAGGTCACTAAGTACCTAGCCGGCGAACACCTCCCATCAGCCCTACCTCCGGGGACAGGAGGAAACTAGTTCAGCAAGGGGGGCAGGCCCATGGCTCACACGCTCCCGATCACGCAACGGGCTCTGCAGACTCACCACTTGTCTTTCAGAAGCGCATGATCCGAAATGCACCGCGCTCGAAAGGGACCATCTTTTGAGGTACCACCACGGGCGACTCCAAGGACCCGGGTTGCCGCTGACGCCACAACGCGGGCACGGTTTGGGCCAAAGAAGACAGACGCGTAGCACAAACCAGTGCATGCGCGCAATGTGACAGCTCGTTGCGGAGAAAAGAAATGTGGTGGTGGTGCAGTGGTGAGTGGGCACGTTCTTTCTCCTTGCAGGGCAAAGGGCAAAGGACAGCAGTTGGAGCCGAAAGGGATCCTTCGGGAGCCAATGCCTCCGCTGGCCCGCCGCCCGTTCGCGCCATCGCAGTGCAGGCCAGGCCGTGGCGCTTTGCAGTACATACGCACAAACTTCTTCTTTTTCGCTACGTTGCCGTCACACTCTAGCATCTCCAGCCAGCGCGGGCCTGCTGCCGGCTCGTGGCCCCCTGCCTTGCTTCCACGCCCCTCTTCCGGTCTCGCTGCGACAGCGACACCCAAAGCATTCCTCCAGCATGCCCGCCCTCGACATGGTCAAGGCCAGGAATGACTCAACCGTGTCTGCCATATCTCCACTGCAGATGCCGCCAGGCGCGGCCGACCTCCCCTCCGCCGACAAGTCTGCCGTCGAGGAGCAGAAGCCCCCAGAGACTCCATATGCGGGGAGTGGCCACAACAACCACCAGCGCAAACACCAGTCCAGCTATGCTCCCGACTCGCCGACCCGCCCACCTGTGTCGCCCATAACCCCCGTCGCGACAGTCGCTCAGCTGGCGCCCACCGACTCCACGGACCGCGTGGTCCCTCCCCCGCCTACCGACTTTCTACCCCAACCCCCGCCAAAGCCCATCAGCGAGAGCGAGAACCCCGACGCCATCGCCCTGCGCTCCGCCATTGCCCTGCTGCAGATCCAGCGCGACAAGAGCAAAAAGGACATCCAGACGCTAGCGAGGATCAAGAACGCTGCCGTCGCCGAGCCCCAAGCCTTTGTCGACGAGCTCAAGTCCGGCCGCCTGAAGCCCAAGCACGCCAAGAACGACATGCTGGGCCCCACGCTCAACGGCAGCCTGGACGACGTAGTCAACGCGGCCGACGACGACGACGACGACGACGAAGACGACAGCGATGACGAGTCGCGATCGCCGCGGTCGTCGCGCCCGCCGCCGCCCAAGTTTGGCCCCGTGCCCGAGCCGCAGAACGTGTTCCGCTGCCCGCCCATCAACTGGGCAAAGTACCACGTCGTGGGCGAGTCGCTGGACAAGCTGCACGCCGAGCAGCAGAAGCGGCCGTCGTCGGGTGCGTCGGGCCAGGCGCGAGCGCCGGTTCATGTCATGGCCGCGCCTTACTCACCGTTTGCCGACCATCTGGGCCACCAGCAGCCGCCGCCCGTGCAGACGCGGAAGTCATCCAAGAAGCCGGGGTGAAGGGGAATATAGAAAAGAAAAAAAGTAGTATGGTTTGGGTCCCATGAGAATCATGAGTGTATGAGGTTACGGTTTCTTTGCGTTCTAGAAGGGAAGATGGCGGCGACGGCCAGCACGTGGCTGCATCGTAGCATCCGGGTGGTGTCACGTCTAATTGAGTTTGTTGGAGGAAGTGAAGGAGAAAACGAAAGTAGTGGTGGAGCATTCTTGTTGCTGCTCATACACCGCCGCGGACGAAGGGCCGGCGCCATGACAGTTTTGGAACGCGCGTTGCAGGAGGCTGGTGGCTGGGCGACAAGAAACAGAAGAGAGGATCCACACACAGATCGGACCGCGTCTTCCGCACAGGCCTCCGAGAATAGAACAGGAAGCAGAAAAGTTCGCTTGCGCCTCGGCATGACATCAACTTCCAATAGACTAGGTGTGAACGAGAAAGGATTCGCGCCCAGCCCAGCGACCACTTCCTTAGCCTGGCTGGACCCTGCGGCTGTGCCTGATTTTCGCGGCGTGTTTCCCAACTGGCGGCCTGAGGATTTGCTTGTTTTTGGGCTTGGGGGATCATGGGATGTGCTGCCACCCGCGGTGCCGCTGCGCCAGCCACGGCTGATGACGCTGGAGGTCCTAATCAGGGCTGGTCCTCGCAACGCGACACGTCAGTAGTCAGCGCTCACGTCGCCCAGCCAGCCCGTGTTTTCACCACCGAAGCTGCACTGGCCAGTCGATGGGGCGTGGCATTCGTAATGCCTGACATAGCACATGGTGGCTTGGAATCTTGCTTGTTCGCCGCCGCACCATCACGATGTATAATAATGACCCAGCCCAGTTTATTCCTTGTCTCACGTCCATCGCTTTCAGCCTCTGTCCCAGACAAGAGCCTGCAAACATCTCTCGCTGTTAAACCACCCAACACAACTCTTTACCATAACCCTCACTCCAATTAATCACCTAACAACTACAATAAAATGCGGGCCTCGGCGATATTCCCAGCGCTCTGCGCAGCCGTGGCCGTTATCCTCAGCTTCCTCTGTCTCTTCGCCGGCTCCAAGAAGGGCTTCATGGAGGACTACCACGTCCTAACCCTCAACACCTCTCGCATCGGCCAGAACCTCCTCAACTCGTCCATTGCCGACGCGGCCTCCAGCAGCGACAATGCCCTCATCTCCTGGATCGCCAACAAAACCTCCGGCATCACCGACGAAATTTCCTCGGAGCTCAACGACGCACTCAACAGCGTAGTCTCCTCCGTCGCTGAGGATATCGGCCTTCAGGACTTCTACTCTGCCCACCTAATGGACTACTGCATGGGATCCTACACCCCGCAGGCCGTCCCCAACGCCACGGTCCCCGCCTCGGACATCACCAAAAACGTCTCCTCCTGCTCCAACCGCACCGCCATGTTCCACTTCGACCCGCAGGCCGTCATCGAGAAGTCGCTCAACGAATCCGGCCTGGGCATCACGCTCGACGACCTCAACTGGCCCGACGACATCCAGCAGGGGCTGGACGCGCTGCGCATCGCCAGCAAGGCCATGTTCGTGCTCTACTGCATCGCCATCGCCCTCTCCTTCTGCGTGCTCGTCGCCTCGCTCGTCGGCATCTTCCTCGGCGCCGGCCGCCTGTCCGCCTGCGGCAACATCCTGCTCTCCTTCCTCGCGTTCCTGGCGTTTGGCGTCGCGAGCGGCATCGCCACGGCCATTGCGGTCAAGGGCTCGAGCGTCATCAACGAGTATGGCTCCGATATTGGCATCGAGGCGCATCGGGGTGGCAAGTTCATGGCCCTGTCGTGGGCGGGTACGGCGGTGCTGTTTTTGGCTTTGGTGTCGTGGTGTGTGGAGTGCTGCTGCGGGCGGAGGAGGCAGCGGGTCAAGACTTTTGATGAGAAGCCGTAAATGATTGATGAGATGGTCACGACAACTGTGGGGGAGGAGGTGTGAAGAATGATCGAAGCGGGGGATCTGACACGATAATGCCGGAGAGGATAATGTCTTTTGTTTTGTTGGCTCGTTTTCACCACCAAACGATCTACCTACGAGTTTCTCTTTGGCGCTGGATGTTATGAAGCGTTTTTTGTGTGTGGTTCTAGATACGATACCCTCCTATATGGGAGCACGTTTGGATTTGAATGAACTATGATATACTACTTCTGATAGCTAAATCTTCCTTCTCCTCTGCTCAGTATGTGAAGAAAAAAGAAACCTCCTTTGGAAGGATAATATATGGGTATAATGCCAGAATGGAAAAAAACGAACCCATCCACATTATCTTCTTCTTCTTCCCAATGTGCTAAATAACAGATGTGCTATGTAAGTGCTGCCCGAATAATGTCCCTCCAAGTGAAGAGAAAGAAGTATGAACCCGCGTTCCCCGCGTTCCCAAGAAACCCTGCCGGGACGCACCCATCGTATTCGTCCCCCTCATGAAGACCCTGAAAACCCCCATCCCAAAAACGTGCCTTCCCTCCCTACTCCCTACTACTCCCTACCCCATAACCACATCATCCCCCAGCCCCTCCTCGGCCAAACACGCCAAACACCACGCCACCCCCTCACTCCCCCTCTCCACGCAACACGCCCGACAAATCTTCCTCCCTCCCCCCTCTTCCCCGCCGGCCCCGCTCCTCCCTTCTCGACCGCGTAGAGACGCACACCCCCGCTGCTCGCACACGCGCATGCACACGTAGCACGTCCGCGCGCCGCACGCCGCGCACGCCAGGTAGTCGGCCAGCTCGGTGCGCAGGCGCGGGCGGCGCTGGCAGTGGTGGCAGGGCGTGAGGTCTACCGCCGCGCTTGGTGTGGTTGTTGTTGTGGGGGTGGGGGCGCGGACGGCGGATGCGGTGGCGGGGGGACGGCGGTTGTGGGGTTTGAGGAGGCGGCGGGTGGTTGGGGGTGGGGGGGAGGGCGAGGGCGAGGGCGAGGGGGTGCGGTAGTGGTGGGCGGCGGCGGCGGAGGCGGAGGCGGAGTTGTGGTTGTGGTTGTGGTTGTGGTGGTGGGGGGTGATTTTGAGGTTTTTGAGGGGCCTGGATGGGTTAGTTGTGGGGAGCTTTATATGGGGTGGTTTTTGGGTGGGTGGGCTTACATGGTGTTGGTGGTGTATTGGTCGGCGGTGGTGCCGCGTTTGCGCTTTCCCAAGTGGTCGGGCGAGGGCGGCGGCGGAGGGTGGTGGTGGTGATGGTTATGGTGAGAGTGGTCCATGGCGTGCTTGGAGGGAATATGGTCCATGTCGGCCGTCTCGAAGAGCTCCTCGGTCAGGTACATGGTGGCGGGTGGTAGCGGTACAGGCAGCTCAAAGAGATTGTGTTGAAGGGAGCGGCGTTGGCGGGTGCAGGTGATGCGTCGTTGATGTGGATTTGTCGTCGAGTGGGTTATGAAGGAGAGAGTCGCACGAAGGCGCTGGCGTGGGCGCGAAAGAATGAGTGGTATGTGGGACTCAGGCAGCTGAGGCGTGGTGAGAGTGAGATGAGAGGAGCCAGCAACAGCTGTGTAGCTAGGCACAGGCACTCACTCTCACCTGGCTCGAGCGCCCCAAACCCCCCCAGCTCCACTCCTCTCTTTTACTCCACTGACCCCTAAGACCAACAATCCGATGCTTAGCCACGCCAATTGATTTGGCCTCGGCTTTTCTCCTGTAGGCTGCAGCTTGGGTTTTGCCGCTCGGCGACTAAACATGCGCCTTCTCGAGACGCCACAGTTTCGACTTCACGTAAGTAGGAATGGAAACAAACGTCGCTTTGCTACCTGGACATGTTGTCCCTTGTCCGGAAGCCGGTCGCCTGAGCCCTGCTTGCCAGAATTCTTCTTCTGCTTTTTGCTAGCAGTAGACTTCTCCGACTTTGAGCGACGCACGCGCTTCTTGCCCTTTTCTCCTTCTGAACTCTCTTCTCCGTCTACATCCTTCTTCTTCGCGTACTTTTCATTCCCATTCCCGTTCGCCTTCTGCCGGCTTTCCTGGCAACAAACAGCTTCCCTTCCTTGCTCTCCCTCTGCTTCTTCTCGTCCGTCGCCCTCTCCCACGCCTTCTTGGGCAGGTAGCGCTTCTGCGTGCCGTCCTCTTGCTTTGCATTGGCGCTTCCGTCCTTCGTCTGCCACTCCTCCTCGCCCCACTTGGACAGGTGCTGTTGCGACTCGTCTTGATCCTTTTTTTTCTGTCGTGTATCCGCCGCCATCATTTGAGCCTGAGTGTCGCATGGCTAACAGCGAACTTGTCTTCAGTGAACGATGTGCAATTCGAGGGCGAATGTGACAGTATCGGTCCACAACACGCAGGAGACGTCGCGAAAACATGTCACCAGCTAGCTAAGTAGCCTGAGAGCTCACTGCATGAATTTAGGCAACTCCACCAGTATTTTCCATGGCTGGTGCAGTGCTCGCGCCATGTCGTCATAGACATTTCCAGTCCTCATTACCACGTCTCTTCACTTCTTCCTCCACAAAATCCATGATGCAGGCATATTCGGGACTCGCGTGTTCTTCATCAGTTAGAAGTAAGTTCATGTCGTTGCTGGCTGTTCGTCTACATCTATGGAACATGTGGCAGTACGTCTCTCCGACAAGAAATGAGCATACAGATGACTGGACAGTTTCTCCCTCGTCATTTCAACACCACTCTCTGAATAACCCCATGTCCACTCTAAGCCATGCCCTTGACCTTCTTAAACTCTTCACTGAACGGATAGTCCAGGTATCCCTTCTCCTGCATCGGGGTATAAAAAGTCGACCGATCATAGGCGTTCAGCGGCAGCCCCTTCTCCAACCTAAACACCAAATCCGGGTTCGCCAGGAACGACCTCCCAAACACGACCGCCACGTCGTAGTCCTTGTACTCCTCATCCACGGCCCTCCTCGCCGACTCGGGCGTAAACCCGCCCGCCACCAGCACCGGCCCCGTCCCCTTCCCCCACGCCTCGAGCGCAAACTCAATCCCCTCCTTCTTCTCCACATCCACATTGTTCACCACCCTCGACTCCACCAAATGCAGATACCCAACCCCCAGCTCCCTCAACCCCCTCACCACGCACCCAAACTGCTCCACCGTCTCCCCCTCCCCCATCCCCCCCATCCCCTGAAACCGGCTCCACGGACTCAACCGCACCCCCACCCTCTCCCTCCCCACCGCCCCCGCCACCGCCCTCGCCACCTCCACCGCAAACCTCGCCCGCCCCTCCACACTCTCCCCCCACCCATCCGTCCGCTCGTTGCTCCCCCGCTGCGTAAACTGATCGACCAGGTACCCATTCGCGCCGTGCACCTCCACCCCGTCAAACCCCCCCTCCTCCACCGCCCTCCTCGCCGCGCTCGCAAAATCCCCAACGCACGCCCATATCTCCTCCTCCCCCATCGCCCGCGGCACCGCCGCCTCCCCCCCGCTTCCAAACCCGCCCCCCTCCACCGCCGGCATCGCCACCGCGCTCGCGCTCACGAACGCCCCCTCAGGCAGCGCGGCCGGATCCGCAGCCCGGCCCGGCGCCCAGAGCTGGCAGTAGATGTAGCAGCCGCGGGCGTGCACGGCGTCGGTGACGACGCGCCAGGCGGCGGCCTGCTCGGCGGTGTAGATGCCGGGGGCGTGGGGCACGCCGCCGTGGGCGGGGGAGATCTGGCACGCCTCGGCGATGAGGAGGGTGCCGGGGGTGCAGGCGCGCTGGGCGTAGTAGGTGGAGGCGTGGGGGAGGAGGGGGGCGTTGGTGGTGGGGTGGGTGCGGAAGCGGGTGAGGGGGGCCATGATGATGCGGTGGGTGAGGGGGGTGGTGGGGGTGAGGGGGAGGGGGTGGAAGAGTTTGGTGGTTTTGGTTGTGGGTTCCATTGCTCTTTTTTCTTTCTTTCTTTTTTTGCGAGTCTTTTCTTTGGCTTTTTGTCGTGGGTGGGTTGGGCAGAAGGAGTGGTTGTCTGAATGGAAAAAGAGCTTGGGAGATTGAGTGAGTGATGGATTGCAAAAGGTACGCGCAAATGATCGTGTGGATGGAGTTGGATGGAGTGGAAAAGCTGGCTTTTTGTATGATTACGGTTTGGAGAAGCAGTTGGAGAAGAATTGGAGATGTGACGCTTTGGCCCAGGGGCTATCGATGGGGCCCTACATTGCTTAGAAATCGACGGTCGGTTTATGACATGGTGACCGGAGCATCGCCGAAAACACGGCTTGTAACGTGAGCCAAGACATTTAGTGTACGCATGCGGTATCCGAGGAGATCAAGTCTGTGGGGTTGGTGAGGCCATCTCTGACGAGGCTATACGCGTGTGGCTGATTGAGTCGGCGATGAGGATCTGGGGAATGGCTGGGAGGAATTCACGCTTCGAACTTTGGTCAGGTCGAAGTTTTTCCTTGTACAAGGTCTATTGTTCGTTTACGTAATCGTTAGGTTTGGTATAGCAGTAACAAAACTAACTGTTAGCGTCTTCTAGACGTAGTAGAGGATAAATTGACTAGTGCAGGTAATTACATCTACATGGGGGAGTCTGACTTCTTGTATAGAACTAGTAGACCTGCTAATCAATCCAAGCGTACCAAACCATGAGCCCTCGTCCCTCTCATAGTCCGGCCTTGACGCGGGCTACAATGCTTGTTGGTTAAGTCCTCTGGTTCTCATCATGGTCAGATTACTCTTGCTTGATACTTTACTCGAGCCACTTCTGGTCGTAAATGGGCCAGCTGACCTTCACCAGCACCCCGCACATCTTCACATCCGTAACAGGAAATCCAGGCGATACCCGACCAGTACGGCATCCCGCAGCGCCCAAACACGCACGCCAGAACCTTTATTCCCCCTTATCTCCTTGCATGAACCCTGCAGTACGGCGCGCCGGTCGCTTCACCCCCGCAAACGGATCGGCACGTCACTCTCAACCCCTCCAGCCCACTCCCTCTCCCTTCCCTTTTCCCTTTCTCTTTCCCACCATGCCAGCAGCAGAACAACACGGCGACCTGATCCACGGCCTCACCACGCAGGAAATCACGGCGTTGACGGCAAAATGCCTTGAAGCGCGAGGAAGGGCCTACTGTACGAACAAACACCCTTGTCGAACAAAACCCTCCCCCTCAACCACCACAAACTAACCCCTCACCACCACCAAACAGGCCCCTACTCCCAATTCCGCGTCGGCGCCGCCCTCCTCATCCACCCCTCCGCCTCGTCGACGACCAACTCGGGCCCCGAAATCATCCTCGGCGCCAACGTCGAAAACGCCGCCTACCCCGTCGGCACCTGCGCCGAGCGCGTCGCCGTCGGCACCGCCGTGACCACCCACGGCTACGGCCGGGGCAGCATCAAGGCCGTCGGCGTGGCGACGGACCTGGCGGATGCGTTTTGCAGCCCGTGCGGCATGTGTCGGCAGTTTTTGAGGGAGTTTTTGGAGGTGAGTTTTGCTTGCCCCCCCCCCTCCCCGCCGCCGGGAGAACGAGGGGGAAGGTGGCAAAAGGCTGACGGAGAATAAAAGCTGGATACGCCGATTTTTATGCACGCGAGTGATGGGAGGTATGAGGTCAAGACTATGGGGGAGTTGCTGCCGCTGTCGTTTGGCCCGGATGTGCTGCCGAGTCCGGGGGAGCTGTTGGCGGCGCGCGCGGGGGGTGGGGAGAAGAAGGCGTGAGGGCCCGTCATTTCGGGCGGGGTTTACTAGATGGTGTGAGGCGGCAACGCCTGGGTTGAGGTGGCTGGTTGCAGGGAGTTGGGTGGTGGATGGTGAGATGTGGGTATGCGTGGGCGCTTGGGTGTTTCGTGGCTCATCCGATCTGGGTTTTCGGTTTGAACGGGACTTTTCTCTGATGTACTACGTCTAGAGGATGTGTCACTGTCTAATATGCTCTACGGGCCGGTAGGATCTTGCCCTTGGGTAAAGTGAATGAAGCGGGCTCCAATTGTCTTCGTTGCCATCTTTGTTCTTGGGCGAAGCTGAAATCCGGAAAGCATAACGGGCAAACCCTTGACTTAGTTTCGGCACCGCACCGTCCTGGATTGTTGTTGGATGCAAGCTATCTCCCAGCTCAGCCTATTCAACTACATCCAAAGCGGTACAGCAAGAGAGCCATGGAACCAATGCCGGACATCCAACTATTGCTCATGGTCCGCGAGCGGAGCCTAGATTCCTTAGAAGTTACTACCTCCAACGAAGATACTCAGGCTTTAGCCTCATCCGCAGTATTGGCCTTGAGACAAACTTATCAGCATGTTTGATAGATAATCGCTAATCTCCAGTTGCCAGGCTCTTAGAGGCATCAGAACTGCTACATTTTCTACAGTTGATAGTTCGAAATACAGATGACATGGCAAATGGTTTAGCACACGGCCATGGTCAACCAGACCATCAACTCCCCAGATACAGAGGAATGGCGTACCCCCAGCTGGAAACCATTATCATCTCGTGAAGCTCGCTATAGAGGGCTTAGTAGCCCCACCAGATTGTATGATCTGGCAAGGGAATCTTCTGCCAGGGTTTTCTGCTAAACCAGAAAATCAGCCGTATCCTCGTGGGGTCTACCGGGTAGTGGCCCGATAACATATACGCAAAACAAACCGACTTGTGAATCTGTTCAACTCGTAGGAGAGACGCAAGTGCTGGGTCATTAGAAGTGGATCACCGAGAACGGAACGAGAACTTGTAGTTGATAGATCGCGGTACTCGAGGAGCTGCTGCAGGCTGCCAATCAACAAGTTAGGGTCCTGTAGTGCCGCAACTACGACCTGCAGCAGTAACTTGTTGGCGCGTGTTGTTGTTGTTGCTGCTTCTGCTGCTGCTGGTGCTGCTGGCGCTGTTGGTGCTGGTGCTGCTGCCGCTGTTGGCGCTGCTGGTGGTGCTGTTGGTACTGCTGCTGTTGGTGCTGCTGTTTTACTCCCGCCCTCCCTTTGGAGTCGGGCTTCTTCTTCTTCTCGGCGCCAGCAGTGGACTGGTTGAAAACGTGGTGTTCAGCGCGGGCTATGGTGGTCAACTTGTTGCAAGCTGCCACTGAACCAGGAACCCCAAGGTGCGAAGCACCATATCAACTTGAAGAAACAGCTGTCACTCTTCTTGCTTACTGCCCCTAAAACCCCTCTTCTTAGGCATCCACACCGACCAATATAACAAAGCATCAACTGGGAGTCAGATGCGAGGCCTCGGCAGTAAGGAGTCATGTTGACGGCGAGGATCCGAGCATCCTCAACACATGGTCTAGCGTCGTTAATAGCGTAATAGGGACTCTGTCGGGAAGGCACTTGCAGGTGGATGCTAAGGTCTGGATGAAGTTTAAGAGGGAGCAATGAGGGCTTAAAGAGCCGTGGTCATGGGTAAAGGTTGGCGGATGATGGCGTGAGTTTTAAACAGGCGATGAGTGAAACACAGGCAAGTACCACTGCTACAAAAGATGAGCTCACTGGTTCTTTAGTAGGTAGGTCCAAACGCAAAGGCAAGCAGACATCGTATGTGCAAAAAGAAAAGCAACTAAATTATTGGGGCTTTTTGGGATCGTGAGCATTCAGTGCGCACATACGCTTCCTCAAACTTGATGTTTCTTATCTCTGACGCGGAGAAGCATTTTATGCTTAAATAGGACGAGATCTCATGTGTGTTTTGTGGGTACACTAACAATTTCTGCTGTTCTTCAAGTCCCTTATCCAAGTCATCCACGAATCGGTATGGCAAACGCATCGACCACAGCAGAGACACCGACTACTCTTTTCAAGTAGCGGCGCCCCAGCAAGCACTCTCGCCAGAGTAATACCCAGCATATCATGAGAAAGCTCGTCAGCCCTTCCAACCCAGGCCCCACCGGTTAAGTGTTTGCCCTACTGGAAGTGATGGTCTTCGCGCGCAGTATCTTGCCACTTCCAAAAACATAACAAAATGTGAAGTATCCAGGAATCCAATGAGCAGTGAAGCCGACGAGGAAGCGCACAAGCACACTCAACTGTCAAAGCATGCGGTTGATGCTATTTACATGCTCAGCAGATGGTTGAGCATTTCTCGTGGTCGGCGGGGGCTTGGAGCATGGCTGGCAGACTTACAAATGCCAAGCTAGAGAGGAGGGTAGTCATTCTCATCCATGTATACATTGCTTTATAATACTTTGGAATCGATGATTCCTGCGAATCTGTTCCCAATTCTAACGCGAGTCCAGGGACCTCTTGACTAACACGATCACACACGCTCAGCTAAGCTGCAATCGACTGTTGAAAAAGGTAAAGGTTTTCCTTTTCATTACTACTACTACTAAGCGGGCCAATCCATGGCTTAGAACTCTCTGATCCTTGATGCGGGGACGACCGTGCTGCTTACATCCACAGACAACAGCAAGCAGTGTGACATCATAGCCACATGTATCAGCGCGCCAAACGCGCACGAAGAAAAGCCGACGAAAACACTTAAAAAGCAGACGGAACCACAAAGCTGGCCGGCGACAGAAAACCAGACTATCCGTGTCTGCAGCGAATGACAGTAGAACCCATTATTCCCACAACCCTACGAACCCTCTCACGCCACACCTCGTTTTACGACTATAACATCATCAACTGTGTTTTGCCATGGCCGCCATCAACCACGTAGGCATCAGCGCCCCGCCCGAAAAGCACGAGGCGGTGCTGGCCTTCTACGCCACCGCGCTTGCACCGCTCAACTACACGACCCTGTTCTCCTTCCCCGACTACCGCGGTATGGGGTCCACGGAGACGAAAGTGCCAGACTTTTGGATTGGGAAGAAGGATGCGACGCCCGCGAATCAGGAGTTCCATATCGCCTTCCTCGCGAGAGGTGTGTGTCTCTTTCATTTTACACCTTTGGATCCATCTCTTTTGGCTGGTCCTCGTTCTTTTGCTCCTTGTGAGATTGGTGAACTTTCACAACCATTTTTCACATCTCCTCCGCTTTGATATCCGATACGTGTTTCCTAAATACACACACGAGGTGTATTGCGGCCACGGGACAACGGAGAGGGAAAGGCATAGACATATATGCCCCGTCTGTCCGTTGGGATTCATCATTGACCACAGAAATAATCTGCGAGTCTACTATATCGTGATCACCCTGTCCTGTTAATCTCTTTTATTTTAATTCCTTTTACAAGGAAGCAGCTGAATCGTGCGTGCCAACACGCTGCTGATATCGATGGTGAGCCAGACGAAGCCACAGTCCGAGCTTTCCACGCCGCGGCCCTGTCCGCCGAGGCTGGCGGCAAGGACAACGGCGCCCCCGGCATACGCGCCCAGTACCGGCCGACGTACTACGCGGCCTTTGTTCTGGATCCGCTGGGCAACAACATCGAGGTCTTTTACGACCCGGTGGTCGCGCAGCAAGCCGGCGGCGGCAAGGACAAGGAAAAAGAGGAGGAGTAGGAGGCTTGATGGAACCAAAAGAGTCACGGGGCTGAGAGACGTAGATGGCTTGGAGGAGAGTGCCAGAGGGCTGAGGGAAATTTTTTCTTGTGGTAGGGTGTGCCAGCGATCTGGTTGCCGGAGGATAATAGTGGATAATTATTTACTTTTAACAAAAGTGAAAAGCAAGGGCGACCTCTCACGAACCACTGTACGCGCGAAAGAAGAAGTAGAGAGCAGGTAACATCCGTTTAGGCGTGCTCTCAAAAACAGAACTAAAATGGATAAGAGAGCACGAGAGGTAAGGGCGCGTCAGTATCAGGCCATATTTGCGCCTAAAATATCATGGATTATTGCAAGGACCGCGACTAAACGCTGGTGCAGACGTCAACAATGGGTCCTGTTATTAGTCTTTTGAACTTGTTTGCAT
Organism: Dothiorella sarmentorum; assembly: GCA_023082095.1. NCBI lineage: Eukaryota > Fungi > Ascomycota > Dothideomycetes > Botryosphaeriales > Botryosphaeriaceae > Dothiorella > Dothiorella sarmentorum. The sequence goes on from JAJMVL010000104.1 coordinate 26,864, forward strand.
GCCCGGTGGCTTTTGCTTTTGTGTGAAGCGGACCTGAAGGAAGGCGGAACGTACGAACGATGAGATCGAACGAACGGATAAGTACGGATGGAAAGAAAAGAGACAAAGACAGCCCCGGTGCTGGTACCGGTGCCGAGTGGCGTACGCTACGCTGTGGTTATTGGTGGAAAGTCGGACCCGATGCTGATTGGTTGAATGTGCGGGATGAAGGAACGGGCGCTGCTTTCTTTTTCTTTCTTTTTTGCCACGCTTGGCTTGTTGTTATCAGTCCATCAGAGTCGTCATCATCATGCTTGCTGGCTGCGGCATGCATGCATGCACTGGGGACTGTGCCCATCGGCATCTGCGTGTTTGTCCAGCCCTGGTCACAGTCAGCCGTTGGCTTGTTCCCCCCCCGTTCGCGGACACCACACCAAGGGGAAGGAACAAATGAGAACGGTGCGATCCGGCGGCAAACCGCGTGGCATCTGCCCACCGCCCACGTGGAGCATCCTCCGACGATGGCCGCCTTGCTGATCAGCCACGCGGAGCAGTCCCGCTCGATTGTCTGATTCATCAGCCCGGCAGACCGGGATGGCCTGGAAAGCCTCGTTTGCCTTGTCGGTTGGCAACCGCCTTCTCTTTGCCCTTCTTCCTCGCGTGTGGCTGTGGCCTTTGCCCTCTTCCAGCCTTGGGCCTTTCGGGAATAGGGACTGGAGCAACTCAATAACCGCGACACGCCGCTTTAAGATTGGCGTGACGGGTCTAGACCTCGTCTGTCGAGGCTCCCGTTGTTCGGTTGCGCCAGATGGGACGACTGTGGGTGCCGCCGGCGCCAAGGTTGCCTTTGTCGGTCCGGCTTCGCGGAGGAGTTCATCTTGATAAAAATGCCATGCTTTTTGCGAAGGGAAGCAACGACCGGGAGCTTGTACAGAATATAGTCCCTACCGTGCCTGCCTCTTCCATCAACCACCAGCAAGGTGGTTTGGTCAACCATCCAGGTACCTAAGTACCTGAATATCTTCGATGGTCTAGTGGTGATGATTTCCGCTTGTCAAAGCATCTGCTCTAGCAAGCGCGGGAGACCGGGGTTCGATTCCCCGTCGGAGAGTTTCTTTTTGTCCATCTGTATGGCGTTGGGGTGGTGTTGTGGTGTCGATATATATGTTGTTGAAGACGGACCACGTGACGGGGTGAAATTTTTGTCCACGCGGAGAAACTTCGGAGAAACTTTGCCCCGCGACCACCGGTCCACTGGGCGGGTCGAACTGATTTCCGCTTGTCAAAGTGTGGGTCTTGAAAGATGGGCGTGCTCCCCGTCTATTTTGGCTCTCGTCTCCCTCTCCTCCGATTGCATGAGTTTGGTGCGTGCGTCAGGCGTGTTCGAGATTCGTTTTGGACGCTGGCCAACCTGGTCTTTCATCGATGAGCGTAAGCAGAGCAGGTCTGGATGGGCAGGGCTCCTTGATGATGGACATGAGCTCATGCGTTTGGAAGGGTGAGGGCGGCACAGCTGAAGATCAGACGCGGGGGGGAAACTTTGCCGAAGGGATCTTTGAGGGGCTCTCGTTTGTTCGAGGCGCATTTGCTTCCAAGTTCCAACCCTTTCTTTGCGGGGCGGTGGGTAGACTGCGCCTCGCGGCCATCGTCAGTGATAGACAGCCGATCAATATCACTGCCACCCTGCCAGCATGCCTGAATCCTGTACACGAGTCGGCTTGATCTTCTTGTTAATCGTACGACTCTTTCCACTGATGCGGAATGTAATCTTCGCAGTACTTAGCAACGCCTCGTGCTGAGCACGCTCTGGACCAAACATTCCGCCTGTGGGCCCACCCCCCCTGGGAACCGCTGACGTTTATGCTCGCGGCGCTGGACAACAACAACAATAATGTTTTGGGCGCGCGATTCAAGCCATATGCTAGGAGAAGGAGCGCCAAGGAGGCGTGTCCAACAGGTCGGGATGAGAAACATGGAGATCGTGGCAACGTTTTTCTATGAATGAATGTTAGCGGCGGCGCGGAGACATGGGGTCTGCCTCAGCTAGTTTGAGGCACGTTGCTCAGGCTGTGGTGTTTCCGTTTGCGGACCCCCAGGAATTCAAGACGGATGCAGCACGAGGACAACGTGAGAAAAGCGTGCTCTTCGCAACGTATCCTTTGCGCTTGTTTAGCCTGGGTGGATTTTGGTGGGCTCTTGCCATGTGCACGGGTGGTTCCAGAAGATATGTTTGGAGCCGTGAAAAGCTGGCCCCTTGATTCATCACATGGAAGATTTTGTTTACCCGTGGTGGACTGGATGTGGACACTAGATCGCTCGTCTGATTGTTATGATTTATTGCTATTCATTATGCAGAGGGCAGTGATAATAAACGAGATGCGCATGATGTATATTGACGCCACCAAAAATCGCCACAGCTCCCACTGTTGAGACAGGCCCCGCAGGTTGCGCCTTTGCTGCTCGCCGAGCATCGATCCCTCTTCCCGATTGCGTTGAGCGTGATACGTGATCCCTTGATCAGGTTGATAGGCAACGAAATTATTCTGAGACATGGTCCGCAACGAGGCGAATATGGACGCTGATATTGGCTGCACAACGCGGCCGTTGTCTGTTAGCCAACGGCTCAAATGTCACATTGTCTGGATGTCAGAGGGCAAAGATAAACGGACAAAGCGTAACCCACTCGGTGACGAGACCGAGGCTAGCGCCATGCAGTGCACAGTGGTACTTAGGACCAAAGAAGCTTGGGGAGTGATGAGCTCTCCTGCGCACGCTTCCGACGGGTGTGCTACGAGGCACGGCTACGGTGTCGCGACGCGGTTCCAAACCCGGTCGTTGGGAGGCGTCCCAGCCGACCATCAAAGGGCTGCAAGCGGCCTCCGGGCCATGTGGAAGAGTAGTGCTGGCATGTGTGCGTAGCCGACAGGGAAAAAAATCTCCGAAGCGTGGCGCGGAAGTTGGGCAGAGACATGCAGCCGGACGGCTCTCCACGGGGATCAGCAGGAGGCGAGCTTCTGCAATGAAACGAAGCAGGATCCAGGACCACGGGCGGCGGGCATCACGGGGAGGATGGGGTGGTCGGACGAACCAAGGTATCCGGGCAGCACAGAACAATCCCCTGGGCAGAAGCCTGGATGGCGGCCAGACGTCCCGGGTGAAGGGGCTGAGTCAGCCTGCCGGCGGGACCAGAACGGGCCGTGTGTGCAACGGGCGCAGTCCAAAGGAGCCTGGGTGTGGTGGTGCTGTGGCTACAGAGAGACACGGCGTCTTGGCCCCACAGGTGGGCTGAGGGGTGCAGTGGGTGAGGTTGCAAGCAGCGAGCTCAAGGCGAATGACATGCAGCGGACGCTAAGACGACAGGGGACAGGAACGCTGCACGGCTAGGCGGTGCGACGGGTGATGCAGCGCTCATCATTCCGAGAACAAGGGCCCGAGCTCGGCCTTGTGTCATGTTTGAGCGGTTTGCGCAGAGTCTCCTGGCAGGCGGGTGGCGGGCAGTCGGCGGTGCAGATCGGGGAGGGGCGCACGGCGGTCGCACGATGGCAAGGCAGATCGAGACGCTGATAAGCGAGAGGGAGAGCGCGTGGGAAAAGCAGCAAGGAAGCATTGACGGCGGGAACGCACGCGGTTGGAGAGTGGCGCGCTGGTGGGCGTGGGCGCGCGGGCTGCGGGCTGCAGCCGGGGAGGGCCTGGCGTGCGGGCGTGGGCGTTGCGTTGACAGCCACAGGAGCAGCTGCGAGGGTGTGTGTGCGCGGATCTGGAGGCTCGCAACCCGGCACGCCCACGTGCAGCGTCAAGAAGATCGCGTCGCGCTTCTTCACTCCGCGCTCTGCCTAGCTTGGCTGCCCGCCCGCCCCCGTCTCCGAGCCCACGCTGCGCTGGCGACTGCTTCCCCGAACCGTTCGGCTGGGTGCGCTGAGTCGTGCATGTAAGGGCGCCTGAGCGAGGTCTGGTCGCTGCCAAAAGAAAGAGACGCCCTCTCGCAGGTACCTCTATTTCATCGTGCCCTTGGCCTTGCCCTTCCCTTGCCCTTGCCGGCACCCGCCCGTGACCCTGTCAGGCTCAGGCTCCGAACTCGTGCAACCACCCGTGCGCGCCACCGTTTCCGCCTCCCTTCGCCAGATATCTCTCATCTGCCTCTCCACTCCCGCACCGCGCGCCCGTCTCCCCTTCCTCGCTCGACCTCGACCTAACGTGAATGAGCCCGTCCCAGGGATCCCGTCATCTCCACTCGACCACGGCCGCCAGACACGCCCGTCCCCTCGCTCGACCCTCGACGACAACCACCGCCGCGACCCCGTCCCTCCTCAATGCCCTGAGCCCGCCCCGTTCCCTGCATTCGACAATCGGCCCGGCTCGCCGCGCTGCTCAGCAGTCGACGCTTTCTCAACGCCCAACTGCCCTCTACGCCGCACCTGCGTCCACTCGCCCCCGCCTCGAGTAAGTGCCTTCCCAAACCCTTCCCGACGTCACCCTCGTGCTCGGCCGTCGGAAGACCCGCAATTGCTCTACCTTCCACCTGCTGACGTGGGCCAGCCCACGCTACGACTACTTCCTTCCCTCGAGCCTTTCTTTAACGCTTTCTCGCCCACACTCACCGCCGCGCCTTCTCCTGGAGTCCAAGGTCGCCAGGATTCCTGACCGGGCCAATCCCGTCTTCACCCTGTCGAGTCGCCGGCGAGCGACCCCGTCTTGCTCCATTTCAAAAGTCATTGCTCTGCGTCTCCTTGTTGTTCCTCGCTTCCGCCTCACGTGAGGTCCACGCTCCGTCATGTCTCAGGCCCAGGCTCTTCCCTCGATTGCGTCGCTGACGCACAATCTCTCTCACTCCGACATGAACCAGATGCAGGCCCGTCACCACCCCGAAGCTCGTGACTCTGGAACCTGGTCCATCTCTCAGACCCAGAGCAAGCATTCATCTGGAGTCTCCAACACCACCGGCCTCCAACTCCAGACCATTCTCAATGCCGAGGACCCGCCCACGCGCAACGCCATCCCAGAGACACCACAGTCTGCACGCCAACCATCCCAGACGTCCCAGGCATTGCCGTCCTTCAACCACACGTTCGACCACAACCGCCAGAGCCTCGATGCCTCGTCCTCGTATCTGGAGTCCAGACGCAGCAGCGTCGACAGCCGGATGAATGCCGGCATGAACCACCTAGCCATCAGCCCCTCGTCGCCCTACGAATCTCAGAATACGTCACGCGTCTCCCTCGTCTCGAGCTTGCAACAGCAACGAGGCATCACCGGCGAGCAACGTCAGAGTATTTCGGGTCCGCCCTTGTCTCCTCTTGGCCCGCGGAGCTCGATCCGCTCCAATCAAGCTCCCCGTCGAGCGCCTGTCATCAACCCCAACCCGCGCAGTGTCTCCGGCATGCCTGACCCCATGGCTGCCGCACCCACCAAGGGTTTCCCGTGGGCTTTTCCCGACGCAGATGAATTGGACGACGAACGCCGTGGCTCGAGCAGCGGAGACTCCAGTGTCGAGAGGTCCACCAGGTCAATTCCGTCAAGGCAGAACAGCTTCGCGACGTCCATCAACAGCAGCATCTACGCTGTCGACCAGCTTCCGCCTGGACAGAAGAGGTTCGAAGATGGTATGTTTGTCTGCTGAAGCAACATGACCGCAGCTGACGTTTCCCAGATATTGCCCACACCCACCACCACTCCATGCAGCATCGCAACGTCACGAGCCTGCAGTCTGAGCATGCAGCGACGCCTGGTACCGGCAACTACAGCCGGACCCCCGAGTTGCGTGTCAGCCACAAGATGGCCGAGAGAAAGAGGCGAAGTGAGATGAAGCAACTCTTCGACGAACTCAATGGCATCATCCCCAACTCTCCTGGAAACAAGTCCAGCAAGTGGGAAATCCTCACCAAGTGTAAGCGCAGTGCCCAACCTGCATCTTTCCTGCATGCTAACACGTGACCACAGCGATTGAGTACATCAGGAGCCTGCAGAGGAATTTCGACAGAATACAGAGCGACAACAACCGCTTCCGGGAATCGGCAACTACATACAACCCCAGAACCAGCGAACTCGAACGGGAAAACGCCGAACTCAAGCACGAGCTGCACGCCGCCTGGACGCAGCTACGCCAGGTCGAGCCCAACCACCCGCATGTGTACGGCGCGATGACTGGCTACCTGACCCAGCAGCAACCCCAGGGAGGACAAGGCCAAGGCCAACCAAACGTTTTGCCGCCTCTCCAACAGCCCATGAACTCGCAGTGGCAGAACGGTGCACAGCCTGCGGCGCAACCTAGCGCCATGCAAGGTGTTGAATTCGCCGGCGGAAGACCGTACAACCACAGATAACTGACTGTCAGCGTGACCCCTCGGCGATGATCGTCAGCGGTCGGATTCCCGCATTTGCTTTTCCTTGACATATCCACCGGCGCAATGTCGTGACGCATTTTCATCGATGATATCCTCTGGCTCTTCCATGCAGTGCCACCGAGAGCTTTCCGATTCTACATAAGAGATTCCATTTCGCGCATTGTACGATAGGCCTACCGCTGCATACCTTACTGTGCTACGACCGGACCCTTTCGATCTCGATATATCAGCTTCAACCGGACGATCAAAGCTCTCTCATTTGTTAACATCGGCTCGGCGTATCGTCTGCTCTCTCCTTCGGTGGCTCCCTCAGTTTACGGTATTTTCCTGGCGCGGATTTACGTTTTTCGTTGCAGACATCTGCATGTGGCTGCCGGGTCAGTCTGTTTGTGCAGGATGAGGCGTCAATGCCGCGTGGACACGCGGTAAAAGCTTCACCCAGCGGCGTGGGTGGATCAAAAAGAAGATGGACCAAAACTTGTGGGTTATTGAGGTATCGGCATTTTCTCTTTGTTTGTTTCTACCTGCCGCACCGTCTGGGCTCATCTGGCTGTTGTGCTTCTGCCTTGCTTTGAAGTCAGACTCGCAGGGCGCGTTCTCCGCTATTCATATGTCGGCCAGGCAACTTATTTGGCTGTATCCGTAATTTAGCTGGGCCAGCATAGTCCGGAGAGACTGGGGATGGTTTAAATCACTTCTTGCTACCGTTCAGCACATGTATCTTAGTTAAACATCCAAGACATGGCAGTCTTGAGAGCGCGCTGAAAGCCTCAGGCGCATAGGGAAAACCCAACCCACAAATGATAGAGAATACTTTTGCAAAAGCATTGCCTTCCGACTTGCCCCACTGATCTACCTCTACCAACCTGCCATCAGCATTTCGATCGTCAAGCTGCAGGAACGTTGGGGAAGGTGGCGGACCATCCCACGCGAGCCACGTTCACCACTCCCAAAGAACCCACCAAAAAAATCCGTTCATTCAGTTGAGATATGCCAATGCACGTGGTGGGGCAGAAAAGACGGAGGACCTCGGAAAGTCTGCCAAACAGCCAACGCCATCACTGGTAAGAACAGATCCACAACGACCCCAAGGATTGATCGACAGCGTAAGGGTTTGCAATGCGGCTGTACCTTCTCCGTCTGGGTAATATAGGATAGTTGGTTTAAAAAGCCACTGATGATCACCCTTCGTGATGATCACCCTTCGGAAGATCCGCCCGACCCGCTGCCCGAGCAAATTCCTTTTGTATAGGGTACATACTCTTCAGCCACCATGGCGTGGTTTTGCTCAGGATCCACTCCTCAGCTTTTTTTTTTTTTTTTTTGCACCCTTGTCCGCCTCCCGTCGTCTTTGATCTTCTAGTCCCGCGGCCCCATCGGTTTAACAAATTCGACCCGAGAAGGGGGCAACTTCTATTATTGGGAGGGGGGTGTTCCTCGACACGAGGCCATGCTGCCGCGCCCGCACGGAAAACGGGCACGTTTGTTTTCTTCCTTTCTCGTTCCCGCATCACCACATAACTGCACCTCTAAACATGATTTTCCCTACGTGAACGAAGGTTTTCTTTTTGCGTTTTGCTTAAAAATTAGTTTTCGCCGCAAATGTCCGTCATCGAGAGATCTACACACCCATATCGACGATCTACCTTGGAAAGGCATTTGCTCTTAGCTGCTGAATGGCTTGTGGGAAGAAAAAAGACTAACTGCCATTTTCGGGTGTTTGACATGTCGAACAAAGCAGCCAATCGGGGAAAAGGCCGAAAAAGGGGGGAGGGAGGGAGGCATCTTTTTTACGGCATTATTCTACGGATTGGGGGTTTTTTTATGCGTGGTTTGCGGGAAGTATGAAAAAAGCTTGGATGTACAAAGGTAAAAGTGGTTCGTTGGTGGGGCATGGCGTGGGGTTGGATTGATTGATGGGGGGCGGGTGGGATGTGGAATGCATGCATGCATGGCGGACGGGAAGGTGTTGAGGAGGTACGCACGAATTGTTCGTGTCTGTTAACTGGCCGGAGAGAATGCCGCAGCAGAAGCGTTGGCGAGAAATCAAGCTTTAATTTGGGTCGGAGTTTTTTTGGTTCGTCGGACGGTTCCGAAATGTTAGGTTGTTACCGTTGTGTGGCTGTTGACTAGTTTTGGGCATTTTGCGGTCTGAGAGCATTGAAGGCGAACCACTGAACGCTTCTACCATTCTGTCAGAATTTTCCTTTATTATTATACTTTGTGAGCTTATAGTTGTGAGCGAATAATATGGTCAGATGGGATGGCAACCTTTTGTGTGGCTAGCGGGTAGGCGTTTTGTAAAGAACCAATGGTTTTAAGGTTTGGGGGTGGAGACTGTGTACTCCATGTCCGTTAACAATAATGGCATGAGCGTGATGAAGACACGAGAGTGATGAGAACTCCTTGTCAGCGGTCAAGCCATCGACGTATGGTTGATGATGGCATGATGCAGTCAACCCGTCGACTGGCGCGCGTGCTGTGGCTGGGTAAGAACAGCATCCAGGCCGTCTTCCTTAGCTTGCCAACATCATCGATCGTCATCCCTTCTTCCCCAGACCTGGGCGGGGCCGGAGATCCCGCCCGACTACGCCTCGGCACCGAGACTAGGTAGATTTGGGCAGTCGAGTATAGGCAGTCGGTTTACACCTGCGTGGGAGCTTTCCGTGCTTGATCAAGTGCGCGCTTGTGGCCCCATCAGACGGTTTGGGAGGTGATGGGCAAGTGACGGGCAGCGAAGTGCGGGGAGCAAAGGGATGTCATGGTCCGTCGAATGACAGTTCGGCCGTGAGACTCGCCGCTTGCCTTGCCTTGGCCTACACCCTTGCTCCCCTTGCCTTGCTCCGCCGTCGCCCCTCCCGTCTTTTGCTGCCACCCCGTCCCGAACCAACCTCGTGGCTTCCACGTTGCTTGGTTGCCGCTACTTTTGCTCCATGACTACTCCTCCGCCGCGGGACAAGTACGGTACGTGTCTGTTATAACCACGTCATGTCCTCAGCTTCTCACTTCTCCTCTTCCCACCTGCAACTGCCGAGTCTTTGCATCCCCGCCCGTGCGATCGGAACCCAGGGACTACCACTAAGGGTTCACGCTCTGTCACGCTGTCTCTGCGGCCGTACCCGCTGCGTCCCGCTTGCCCCGCAGCTTTACTAAATTCGTACCTGCTTTCTTCGACTGCGCTGATGCCGCATCTTGCCTCGGCTGGATGAACTGGCACGTTTTTCACGCACGCACGTACATTCCGGGAGATGTTACATATTATGTGCGAAGGTGGATAACTTTTTCAAATCCATTGCCGTCCAACTGAAATCAAAAAGTGCGGGGGCGGAGGGCGCTCCGGCATGCCGATCTCTTGATTTGAATGATCGTCCAGGATGACGGGCTGACGACCAAACAAACCATGAGTCTGTATAAGGCTCTTCAGGGATCGACGGGGTTCATCATCAGACCCCTGGAGGATCTCGTAGGCGGCGGTGTGGCGGCGACGTGCATGGTGGAGATAGACCTTTCCACACATCGTATAGTTTTGCAGGACAAGAACCATGGGCAGTATGGAGTATGCAGGGCCACCAGGAAGGGTCGGTTCAAACGCTGTTGCATATACCGAGGTCGGCAACTGTGTGCAAACCTTACCCGCGGAGTAGACAAACAAGGTAGATGATTATGTACCAGCGGCATGAGATTCTCAATTGGCGGATGTGCGCCGTAACCGGACTTCTGCGAGCGAGAATGCTGTAGATATATGCAAGCAGCGCGACGTCGGTCGATACGGCAAGAAAGAAAGAAGCCATTTGAGTAGAAATCAGTAACCACGCAGCATATCCAAGCAGAATCCGGTTGTTCGTAACGTAAAAACGCACGGGCGCAGTTTACTAAGTAAACATGTGCCATCATAGACTAGCGCATTCGCTTAGGTTCGCGCCAACAACCTCAACACCTACACAGACTTTTTGCGACGACTTTCTCTTCAACCACGACCTTTGCAGCTTCCCCACAACCCTTGTGCCCGACGCTCTCAACGACCAAAATGGCTCCCCGCAAGGCTACCAAGAAGTCCACCGTCACCCTGGCGTCGCGCCTGGCCCTCGTCATGAAGTCCGGCAAGGGTAGGTTTCTTTGCTTCCAATTTGCGTTTCCTCAAGATCGCGAACATAACTGACCTCTCGCCCGCTCGCAGTCACCCTCGGTTACAAGTCTTCCCTGAAGGCTCTCCGCCAGGGCAAGGCCAAGCTCGTGCTCATCGCCGGCAACACCCCGCCTCTGCGCAAGTCCGAACTTGAGTGTATGTTTTCTCCCCCAAACTTGCCAGCTCAACTTGTTCTCAAGTCTGACTCTCAATCAAACAGACTACGCTATGCTGGCCAAGACCAACGTTCACCACTTCGGCGGCAACAACGTACGTTCCTTTCACCCTCCCGCGTTGCGTTCCTAAACCAACACTCCCCTCTCCACACCACATCCAAACATCCAACAACAACAACAACATGTACACCTAGCAGATGAGATCGCGTAAAGCTTTCGGCGACTCTGCAAAGGTTTGTCGTCAGGTTCTTGTAACCTTTCGGCCGGTCCTGAGAAGACGTCTCGAAAAACGAGCCTCGGAGGACCCCAACACGTGCTAACTCCGACCCAAAACAGATTGAGCTCGGAACCGCGTGCGGAAAGCTCTTTAGGTGCTCTAGTCTGGTTATCTTGGATGCCGGCGACTCAGACATCCTCTCCACTGAGGACACTGCCTAAGCGGCCAAATACCCCCCTTTGCCTGTGGCTTCCTAGCCTTCATGATCGGCGAAAAGGCAAGCCCGTCGAAGAGAGAGTCGGGTAGAACGTGCAAAAATAAGAACAAGGTCATTCACTCTTGGTCATTCTTTGTGAACTCATGCATGTCTGAGATACATTGCTATGGGTCGAGCAATACCCTCCATCGGACTCCAATCCACCCGTCATACTAATCAAAGAACTGCTTCCATGCCTATGAGGATACCCTCGCCCACAACCTGAGCCATCAGGTCGCGGATCATACCTTTATCATCGCGGATGGAATGAAGACTTGCCATCAATCACCACATTTGGACTTGTCAGTTACGTCTTTTCGAAGTGTCGATTCTGGACTTCAACATCCCTTCATCCATTTGATCGGTGTGTCGGGTGGTATCATTCATTCGGATGTATCAGTTGTCTGTCCCCACGGTGTAGGCTCGCTGTCGCCATTTCCTTGACCTGAGGGCCGAATCTGGTCAGATGTTCGATCATCACTGGCGAACATGTCCAAACACTAGTTTGGTAGTCTGTGTGAGGAGGGTCCAGATGCTGTTTCGACACCCCTTGGGCTGCTGTACGGATAGAGGTAGTCGGATGAGACTGGTTGAGCCTTCTCGTCGGCCAAGGTAGTAGTTAGTGGGGCGGGGGATTAAGGATTTGCAGCTCGCTTTACTAGAATTGTGTCACAAGTATTTGATTTGCTATGACCTACAGGCGTGAGCTAGAGCTTGAGCATGGAGGGCAGCCGTTTTCATCCAGCTTCTGGTGACTTTGTGCGGTTAAACCACGTATGGTCGTTCTCAGACAGGATGTGTTATATGTACACTGAACAAATGGGAAATTCTATCGAGACATGAAGACCAGCAGTAACCCGACATTACAAGCCTGTTTCCATTTAAGGTTGATCAGCGTGTGGTGAAGTTGAAGTAGCACGGTGCACGGGCCATGAAGATGCGGCAACGACTTGAGCGGCTGCATCATCACCGCCGTCCAGCTAAGGTACACAACCACGCACACGCAAACTCCACCTGCCGACCCTCCTCCGAACCGTACTTCAGACACCGCCGCCACAATGCTCTTCTTCAGGTATGCCTCTGCCTTGCCCCTGCTCCATCCCACGTCGCGCACAATCCCCTCTCGCACCAGCCTCCGCGCGCCTCGAAAACACCCCCGCGACGCCCTACCTAGCCTTCCGCTCCGCTCGACCTCTGCCAAACCACGGCCGCCCCTCCTTCTCCCCACCTGCGAACCGCTCCTTCCGTTACCTCCCGGCTAACCCTATCACCTCCCCCCACAGCTTCTTCAAGACGCTCGTCGACCACGAAGTCACGGTCGAGCTCAAGAATGACATCTCGATCCGCGGCACCCTCAAGAGCGTCGACCAGTTCCTCAACATCAAGCTCGACGACATCTCCGTCGTCGAGGAGCTCAAGTACCCCCACCTGGTATGATTTGCTCGCTTCCCACTGTACCCCCACCCCCACACGGCAGCAGCGCCGCGCAAGACAACAACAACGCAAAGCGAAACCTCCTCTCCCCTCCTACTCCCTCCAGCGCCCAGCCCATCCCAGCCCAGCCCATGCGGATCCATAACGAAAGAGGGGAGAAAAAAAACACACCGACGCTAACCACAAAGCCCTTCCTTCCAAACAGAGCTCCGTCAAGAACGTCTTCATCCGCGGCAGCGTCGTCCGCTACGTCCACCTCCCCGGCGCCGCCGTCGACACGGCGCTGCTCGAGGATGCGACGAGGAGAGGTATTTCTTCTTTTTCCTTTCCCCTCCTCCTCCGGAAAATGGAAAATAATAAAAAGAAAAATATAAACATCTAACGCACTCCGCAGAAGCAGCGCAGGCCGCCGCCAAGGCGAAGCAGGGTTGAGGATTGGGGAAAGAGAGAAGTGATACGGCGCCGCTCTTCCACACGGAAATTAAAACCCCTTCACCAAAAAAAGGGTCTCTTTGAGGCGAATGATGACAGGATAAAAGGGTTGGAAAAGCAAAAAACAGTTATGCAGCGGATGGATGGATGGATACCAGGCTTTTCTTCTAGAGCGACTTGTGAGCGTGGGGAAAAAACGCAAGGATACCAATTTCATTTTAACCCACGACGGGTTTGAAGGACCGGGAGGAGGGGGGTGATCAGCGCAGATGCATGAGAGGGGGCTCTGTGAATGGGGGGAAAGTGCCCCTGGTTCAGAGGAAAGGAAGGAAGATGGGAGTTCAAAGGGGGGGAGGGGAGGGGGGTGGCTTGTGGTTTCTCTCTTTCTTGATATCCTAGCCCCCGTTCTTCACCATCCGCCGGGCTACCTCGGACTTTTCCTTGGGGGGGTGAGGGTTTTACTAGATTCGCACGTTGAACAACAAGACAGGAATGATACCCTGGAAAGAGGGGGCGGTTGGGATAGAGAAACCGCTCTCGAAAGATAAGACAGATCAAAAGAGCTTGAAAAAAAAAAAGTCGAGGAAAAAGAAAAATGGAGAAGATATTCTATCCAGATCATCCGCACCCTGTAAAATCGTGCCTTCGTCTGCTCACACCAAGTGTCGATTTGACTTAATCTCGCGGTTGGTAATAGAATTCCGTCTGTTGTTTTTCCAATCGGCATAAGACTGCCCCGTCACCACTCCAATCCGCACCACCACAGCACCCAGCAAACAGTTTTCACTGATCTCGCGGCGGGACGGGCGTCTACTGAGTCGAAGAAAATTGATCTCCATAGGTAGTCTCACAGACAAAGCTTCTTATTTAGCACCAACTCTCTACATCTACGCACAAAAGATATCCAAAACGAAAAAAACACACAAAGCCGCAAAGGGTATACCCAAAAAAACGCCCCACCGCCCACCGCCCCCCAGCAGAAGCGTCCCACTCACTCACTCACCCACTCACTCACTCCCCCCATCCTTCTGTTGTTCGCCCCCCTCCTTCAGCTTCCCCTTCGCCTCCTCAATCCTATCGCCCGCCTTATGCGCCGTGTCCACCGCCCACCCTTTGGCTGCGTTGACCTTGTCCGAGAACCACTCCCACCAGCTCTTCTTGCCTTCGCCTTCGCCTTCCTCTTCTTCGCCACCCTGCTTCTCGCCGTCTCCCTCCTCCTCTTCCTCTTCGCTGGGCGTCGGATCCGCCGCTTCCGTGCCCGATGGCGTTGTCGTTGGTTCTGCCGCTGATTCGGACGCGGATGCGGACGCGGATGCTGATGTGGTAGCAGCTGCGGAGGAAGAAGCGGCAACACTCGTCGTCGACGACGCCGCCGCCACGATCGACGAAGAAGCAGCGGGCGGGTCGTCCGGCGTGTCCTCCTGCGCATCGAGATCCGAGTGTAAGCCCACCGGCTTGAGGGGCAGGCGCAGCGTACCATTATTGGGGCCCGGTTCAGCACCAATGGTGTCGCAGATGATGTTGTAGAGGTGGATGTTTTCTGTTCATCTGTCAGTTTCTCAAATTTTTTCGTTGGGGGAGGACACAAAAACGTACGGAACGGCTCCAACAGGCTGCCAGGCGCGTGGGGAAACGCGGGTCCGCGGGCGAGGAAGATGGCGCGCATGAGCGGGTGCTCGTGGTCGTAGCCGTGTAGGCCGTGGGGGTGGTACGAGGCGCCGGTGCGGAGGCCCTCGGCGACGTCGAACTCGTCCTTTGTGACGATGGCCCAGCCGGTTTTGGGAACGATCCAGAGGGGCGCGATGCGGGCGTTGGCGGCGAAGTGGTAGCGCTCGGGCATGTCGAAGTCGCGGAGGTAGACGTCGATGTTGGGGTTCTCCGCGGCTTTGGATTTGAGCTCCTGGTACAGGCGGTCCAGGTTGTCGGGGTTCTTGGGGCGGAGGCCGTAGAGCGGCCAGCCGTCGGTGTGCGAGATCAGGTCCGTGTCGATGAGGTCTTCGAGCTGGATGAGGCGCGAGATGTCGGTCGTGGCCATGCCGTGGTCGGAGACGATGACGACGTTGACGATGTTTGTGAGGTTGCGCGCTTCGATACCTGCGAACAGGCTGCCGAGCATCGTGTCGACGGCCGTGATGGTCGTCCTGATCTCGGTGCTGTTCGGTCCGTACCTGTGGCCGTCGGAGTCGACATCGGGCACGTATGCGGCGATGAGCTGGGGGCGGGGCTGGTCTGCGGTGGCGTGGGGGCTCTCCGGGCCGGGCAGGTCGAGGAATCCCAGGATGCGGTCGACCTTGACAGAGAGCTTTTCCGAGCCGTTGTACTTGTCGATGTGGGCCGGCTGGAACTCGCCAACCTCTGCTTCCGAGCCCGGCCACATGTGGACGGCGGTCCTGATGCCTTGGCTCTCGGCGGTTGCCCACAGGGGATTACCTCCCCACCACTGGCTCTGCATGCTGACGTCCGTGTGCGTGTAATAGAAATCCTGCTCCAGCTCAGGGTCCCAGAAGGTGTTGCCAACAATGCCATGGGATTCAGGGTAGAGGCCCGTAGCCAGCGTCCAATGATTGGGGAATGTGACGCTCGGGAAGCTGGGGTTCATGTAAAGCGGGGAGACGCCCTCGTTGACAAAAGCCTGCATGGTGGGCGTGAGGTTACGTTGCAGGAAGTCGGCGCGGAAGCCATCCAGAGAGATCAGGATGGTCGTGGGAGCAAAGCTTGCCGTGCCATTGTGCAGCAGCGTAGTGTAATGCTTCGTCGGCCGCAAGCCCGTGGCCCTGTAGGCGGCAAAGAGCAGGACGAAGAATAAAAGGACGATGAAGAGGTAGATAAAGACGCGCAGGAAGCGCGGCTTTGAGGACTGTATCACAGTGTCAGTCTAAGCGGCAGGATCGCATTCGCACATGAACATACCCGCTTCTTCGTGGCCAGCGCGGTTCGCAGCCTATCCTCGTCGGCCTCGGACGAGTCCCTGGACGAGTCGCTCAACCGCCTCCCGCCTTCTTCGGTATCATACATGAGTTCTCGCTCTTCGGCACTGCGGAGGTGTCGCCTGCGGTCTCGCCCGGGCTCCTTGGACTTACGTCGCGCGCTCCGGGTTGTCGTCTTCTTGTCGCCATGGAACAGTCTGCCCAGGCCGCCCTTTGCACCTCGGGATCCGCTCCGCGAGATCAGCCTCTCACGCTCCTCTTCCTCCTCGAGCAGCGACTGGTCCTCCCTCCGGAGTTCGGCGGATGTCTTGCCGTTGTCGTAGCCGTCCTCGTCCTCTTCCTCGTACGCAGTGTCGCTGTCGGAGCCCGCGAGCATTGGATCTGTGTCCTCGGCCTCGCGGCGGCCGCGTCGGCCTGATTGGGGCGGCGCCATGGTCGCTGATGGTGTGGGTGTGTTTGTTGGTGGTTGTCGGATTGATTTACGGGCTCAGATGTTCATATCCCTTGACACGTCGGTATTCGCGTCGCAAGATTAGGCGGGTGTCCGTGTTGCGCTGTGGCCGAAAGCGTTGGTCGCCGAGAGGACAGCTCTCTTCCTTGAGGTATAGTGCTGTAGGCCGGTCTTATAAGTGCCAGCGTGAGCTTGCAGTCGGTGGGGGGCTTACATTCAGCGAATGTTGAGGCATGTGGAATGTATGCACCAGGATCTGCGCTGACTCGCGCTCGCGCTCCACAACCTGCAGTTCGTCGATCCTCGCTATTTTTGTAACCACTCTCCCTCTCCGTGCACTTTGTTTTGATGTTTACTTATTGTGCTTGCTCTAATTGCTCATGGCATCTGAACCACCACCTCCAACTTCTCCATAGGCCCAACCGTCCATCGTGCTCTGGACTTTCTGATCTGCAGGTGACTCTCCACGAGAAGAACGACCCAAATGTGTGGCACAACTTGACCCCAGCAAAACAGCCAGACCACACCCAAGCCCTCTGCTTCATTTCCATCAGTGCCGCCGCTTCTCCAATTCTTGGGCACATTCCTCTGGCACCAGACGTTTCCAAAATATCCTTCACCAACCATATATTGCATGCGTGTCCAAAATTCGTGTTGGCGCTTGGGTTCCCAATCTGCAGTATCAAACATCCAACATCCGCGCTCTGCGGCTTCGATGGGGCGAGAAACTGACGCCGGTCGGTAGTGCTTTGTAATTGAGGCCTTTGAGACGTACGTCTCCATCATAGACGTTACTTCGTTGAACCCTCGTTTCTTGCCTACAGCCTCAGGCTTGGACCAGAGCTGGAGCGGGAGTGGACCGAAGTCAAAATCCTCGGGTTGAGGCACTGGATCAACCACGGAAGCATCCGAGTTTGTTGTCGTCTGTTCAACTGATGGCGAATCGTGAGATTCCTCCGGCATGACAGGATGCGACTGCTGAGAAACCACGACAGCCTTTTCCTGGACTGCAGTTCCTGTCACGGGTGACTGCAGTTGGTATGGCTCGTAGTTGGCCCGTCCATCTTGGCTGAATCCAGCACCAGTGCTCCCGTCAGGCGCAACACTATTCTGAGAGACGGGTCCAGAGGGATATGACCCGTAAAAGGAAGATAGCTGAGAGTTGCTCAAATTGTAGCTATCCGGCATCTGCGAGCTATTGATGTCCCTGGTAGGCGTTCGAGGAGGCGGTAGAGGTGAAAAGGTACTAGGCGTTGGGAGAAAGCCTGGCACCTGATTTTTGACATGCTGATCTGTTCGGCTGGCTTCTGGGGGTTGTTGAGTCGGTGATAGGCGGGGCTTTTTGCTGGGTCTCTGCATCACTGGAGACTGTGAAGATGACGGCCAGCCTCCAAAGGACGACGATTCAATGTGATCCTCTAACGAAGCTAGTGCCTCCTGTGTATTTTCAATGTACAGCGGCAAGGAATCCTTGGAAGGGGTGTTCCTAGTCTTCGACAACCCTGAGGCTGACCGCTTCGTAGACGAGCGTTCTTGAAGCCATCTGCGTTCGATCTCGTGCAGCTGCTGGATAGGCGTTCGTGAGGTGCTCGTGAAGCTACCGAAATCTGGCGCTTGGGCGAAAAGTTCCAGCTTCTTGCCTTTGCGTGCAGACCTTCTGGGAAAAGGCGTGACCTGCGTCGGCGCCACAAAGCCAGTTGTAGATGGAGTTTGGTTTGCCAGATGAACGGAAGGACCTTCCTGAGTCACATTACTGGTTAAGGCATCTTCGTTTGCCAGAGTTTCAGGGTCATCATGAAGTAGTGCCACCGCGGGTTGGTTGTCAGTTGAAACTACATCAGAGTCCCCGCCGTGCCGGGTGGTAGGCTTGACGGTGGAGGCCGGTTCGAACTCGTCATACGCGTTGGCAAGCCTCCTGTATCGCTCGTCATCTTTGTGAGAGGTCGGAGCTGAAAGGTGGACTAGAATCTCTTTCATATCCAAGATAGTCGCGAGTTAGACCTGGAGAAAGTCAAGATATCCATGATTCAGCGAAGGAGAGAGGGATAAAGTACTCGAGAAGAGATGGCGAGAGATGTGTGATCAGGAAAGCTTTCAGGTAGAAGCACGTGCGTCGGCAACAAAGCGGTAGAGGCGGGGGCCCGGGGTGGGTGAAGAGTCGGTAGCGGTCGAAGCCGCAGCCAAGGGAACGCGCATCGCTTAGTCACGACGCGCCAAGATATCAAAATTCCGGCGTTGACGCACTTTTGGCCCGCGAGACACCACCACCAACCCCACACAACAATCATGGCGCCTGCTTCGCTTCTCGACCTCGTGTCGGCTCTGCCCGTCACCGACAGCTGGGGACCCGCTCCCACCAGCGAGACCATGATCGATGGTGTTCCCTTCGCGCCCTACTCCAAGGCCGACCGCCTAGGCCGCATGGCCGACTGGACTGAGGGCAAGGACCGCGATGGACGCGGTGGTCGCCAGCAGTACGGCAACAGGAACTACCGCGGTATGCTTGCTGCTTTTTACCCATTCCCCCCACGAGAACTCACGCTGACGATATTTCAGACCAGCAAGTCTACGGCGCGTCCCAGGCGAACAACCCCTTCGCGATCCAGGTTGCCGAGGAGGAGGCCACCTTCTCTGTTGTCGACAACACCCGTACGTCTGTCCGGACTCGTGGCTTTGGTCGTGGTGGCGGCACCGTTTTCCGCGGCCGCGGCCAGCGGGGCGGTCCTGCTCAGCGCGGCGGCAGAGGCACATTCCAGCGTGTTGGTGGAAGGCAGCAGCAGGGCGGCTGGGACAACCGCAACCAGCGCGGTGGTCGTGGTGGCAGGCGCTTCGGCTGGAGGGACGACAAGCCCCAGCGCAACAGGGACGCCTCGGTCCAAGTCAAGCCCGACTGGGCCGTCCTCGAGGAGATTGACTTCTCCCGCCTCGCGAAGCTCAACCTCGAGACGTCCGAGGGTGAAGACCTCGACAGCTACGGCTTCCTTTACTACTACGACCGCTCTTACGACAAGGCCCCCGGCGCAAAGACATCGGAGAGGAAACTCCAGGTGCTCGACCGTGCCGCCTACAATGTCACCACCTCGAGCGATCCTATCATCCAGGAGCTTGCTGAGAAGGATGAGGCCACCATCTTCGCCACGGACAGCATCCTCTCGATGCTCATGTGCGCGCCGAAGTCGGTGTACCCCTGGGACTTGGTCATCACCCGCCGCCGCAACCAGGTCTTCATTGACAAGCGGGAAAACTCGACGATTGACATGGTCACGGTCAACGAGAACGCCACTGATGCGCCGCTCGAGACGTCGGAGGGCAACAAGGACGTGCTCAACAACCCCAACGCGCTGATGATGGAGGCGACCCACATCAACAACGTTTTCCCTCTGCAGGTGGTGCAGGAGACGACCAAGAAGGACATGGCGCACGCGCACCCCTTCTACAATGACGAGGAGGAGACGGACCCGGCGGCGTCCAAGACGTACAAGTACCGTCGCTTCGACCTGTCGCTGAACAACGACGACGAGCCGCTCAACCTCATTGTCAGGACGGAGCTTGATGCCGCGGTCAAGAACGCCATCAACGGCGAAGACCAGCACCTGGTGATCAAGGCTCTTAACGAGTTTGATAACAAGGCGCAGGGCTCGGGTGGTGCGCTTGACTGGCGCACCAAGTTGGCCAGCCAGAGGGGTGCGGTTCTTGCAACGGAGATGAAGAACAACAGCTGCAAGCTTGCTCGCTGGACGGTTCAGAGTATCCTGGCCCAGGCCGACTCGATGAAGCTTGGGTGAGTTTTGCATGATTGATGGAGATTGAATGGAAGCTAACGGTGCTGCAGTTTCGTGTCGCGTACGAACCCCAAGAACAACAACGACCACGTCATCCTGGGTGTGCTCAGCGCTAAGCCGCGCGAGTTCGCGACCCAGATGGCTCTCAACCTGGCCAACGGCTGGGGTATTGTCCGCACGATTGCGGACATGTGTCTCAAGATGCCCGAGGGCAAGTACGTGCTCGTCAGGGACCCCAACAAGTCGATGCTGCGCCTGTACCAGGTGCCGGAGAACACGTTCGACGAGGAGGTCGAGGAGCCGATTGCGGAGCAGGAGGACGAGGAGTAAAAAGATATCACGACGGATGTGGAGAGGTAATTTGGCATGATTTGTGCTTCACTTACGACTGGGCAAAACAAAAGCAATGAATGGAGAGAAACATGGCCTCGAACTGTGCAGCTGAAATAGTACGTCATGGTACGATAACAACGATAAGCCCCGCGTGAAATCCGCGGAAATGCTGCTTTCAGAGCTTCCTACCTACCGCTTACCGCCATGGCTCTGAAGTCCCATCTCCGCGCTGAACCGGCCCAAGTCTTTCCCAATTATCTTTATTATCACCCCAGGCCAAGGTTGCCCCAGCTTTCCTGAGCTCTACAAACGCTGATATCGCCATGACTTCCTCTTCCTCCACCGCTGTCCCGCCGCAGCTGAACGGCAGCACGATTGAGTCGGAGAACTTCTCTCCGTACCGCTCAGACGGGAAGCTGGTATGCTCTGGTGGAACGCAACGTGTGAGCAGCAGCACCACTGACGCGAATAGTACGGCTTCATCTGCGTGGTGACGGGAGCAACGCAACCAATTGGCAAATCCATCGTCCACGAGCTCGCCGGTAAGGCCTGCTGAATACCATCTTCCTCATCGACACGCTAACACTTTCCCGCTTTCTTCGCCCAGCTCACGGCGCTGCGTGTATCTACGGTTTGTGCTCCCCCGTTCCACAAAAACCACAACCAAACACACCAACTAACACCACACACACAGCCTGCTCCACCGAGCCCGACCAAGACCCCACCTACCACGCCCTCGCCGCCTCCGTCACGGCCGCCCACCCCGCAACCAAAACGATCGGCTACCCCTACGCCCTCGCAACCGAAGAGTCCACCCTTTCCCTCATCGACGACATCCTCAACACCTGGTACCAATCCTCCCCCTCTCCCCACCAAAGTTCACCCAAAACAGAACCTAATCCACAAGCCACCCAGGGGCCGCCTCGACGTCTGGGTCACCTCCTCGGGCCTCCTCGGCCCCCCCTCCCTCGCCGCCACCACCCCCTCAGACCTGCGCAACTGCTTCGAAGCCAACGCCGTCGCGCCCTTCTTCGCACTCAAGTACGCGCCGCCCGCCATGCAAAAGACGACACCCCCCTCGGCGGGCCGCTATCCGGGCGCCGTCCCGAAAGACGCGGCGTGGGGCAGCATCGTCGTGGTCAGCAGCGTGGCGAGCACGTACGGGGGGTGCTGGGGCCCGTGCTTCACGATGAGCAGCCACGCGGCGCTCGGGGTGGTGAGGGCTGGGGTGGCGGGGCTGAAGGGGAGGAGCGGGGTTAGGATCAATTGCGTCAGTCCCGGGCAGATTGATGTGGGGGTTGATTTGGGGGGGTTTGGGGGGAGGGTGGAGGGGGCGCAGTTGCCGCCGGTGAGCTTGCAGTCGGGGGAGGTGAGTGCTTTTTTCGTTTCTTTTTTTATTTTGTTTTACGGGAACTGATGGTGTGGGTGCTAGGCGCAGAAGATGCATATTGGACTGGAACGGGCGGGCTTGCCGCAGGAGGTGGCCAAGGTGGTGGGGTTTCTGGCGAGCGGGTTCAGCAGCTACATCACGGGCGCGAACCTGGTGGTTGATGGGGGTGCGACGTAAGTGGATTCAAAATTGTTTTGACGACGAAGTGCGGATGCTGACTGAGTCGCAGTACTATGAATCCGCTGACGGTCCCGGTCTGAGAGGCTCGCGTCAGTCTGGGAGAGGCAGAGAAAGGCGGCGAGTCGCCAGCGGCTGTTTTACCGGTTTGCTATCCTGACGCTACGGTTTCCAACATTCTTTCCAAAGTAATTGCAATTTCAGAAACCATCCATGTCTGAACCTGGCCAGTGTAGAGGTTCTTGAGCTTTGTTGTGCCATCAACGCCTCCAGTCTGGGCGCCGAGAAGCCCTTAAGGATCGAAGCTGTAAATTACATCTCATAAGAGTAGAACTTCATCAGGACCTTGATACTAACTATGGCCATGGCTTGTACTATGTCCCGTTGCTGCAGAGGTTATTCTATATATTACACTGCTGCCTTACGGCATGGCTCTGGATTAGCAGTCAGTTTGCTCTACTAACTCAACCAGCACCCTCCCCTCCTACATGATGCGGAGAAAGAGGGTTTCGTGGAGTAAGGTCCATGATCTTAGAGACGAGACGGCGATACGCGAAGACTCCCCCAATACAAAGCCAACGAACAACCAAGGCCTTGGTACCATGACCTACCGTCCGGAACACGAACCACAGATACTCCCCGTTATTTATGTCGTTCCTGGAGGACACTCGAAGTTTCTTGCGACCCTTTCTTGACGGCTTGCTAACCTAACATATGCGGAGGGAAGACTTGAGGTAAGATACTGATCCGCCGAAGATACGGATCCTGAGATCGTTCTTGTATCATGCTTCACTAAGGAAAAAGAATAGGCACATCTGAGTAAGTCCTCCCAAACACCCAACTCTACTGACGAGGAGCAAAAAAACAAAAAGCACAACAAGCGACGCCCTCCATCCGAAAAGCTCTCTCGGGGAGGGGAGGGGAGGGGAGGGGGAAAAAGCAGGAACCCCAAATGCGCCCAACACCCCAAAGCCCAGGCCCAAGCCACAGAAGAAAAAAAGCTACAGCAAAAAGGACCCCGCTGTATAAACGAAACATGCATAATCCACACCGACCCATCATCTCTCTTCCCGCCCGTGATAAGTACTTGTAGGTCAGGGAGTGGGGAAAAAAAGAAAAAAAGGACTCAACCGAGCGCTTAGCTCTCGCCCACCTCCCGCGCTTTCCATCCGGCTCCGGCTCGGTTAAAGTAAAAGTATCAGAGCAACTGTATCTGGCACCCTGCCCGGGGGGGAGTCGGTTATCAGTTTTTGCGGGTGCATCTAGACCATGCTTCGATGCTCGGATATGATCGCCGTCAGGGGTCCACGCGTCCGCCTCCTGTGATGAGAGTGAATGGCTCGACGGGGAAGTGAAACATATAAAGTTTGCCCTATAGGTGCTTGTTTGTATTGGACAGGGAAAAAAAAAAAAGAAGCGGGGCCGACGGACACGTTTACTATATTGCAAACAAAAGCTTGAGGGTCGAAGCGAAAGCTGAACTGTGTTTGCATGGGTGAAGAGTACAGTACCTGGATGTAGGCCTAAGGGAAAAAACCAGTGTTTCGCACATTGATGGTTGAAGCAGCGGTAAGGAACGGATGCAAGAAAGAAAGCGAGTCACTTCGTTCCCGAACAATTGGTTGGTTTCAAAAGGTTCTTTACTTATTTCGTAGTACAGAGAATATCATGAGTCCCTGTGTAGTAGGCTGTAATAGCCATGTGCCCGCGCCCAAAACGACCTTATCAGTTACAACGTTAACTTGTACAAGCAACTGCAATAAAGCCAAAATGCCGTGCGCCTTCTACTCCGTCGTTGCAATGTTACACGCGAAAATGCAAACCGCCCAGCGCCCGACAATTGTACACACAACCACGGAAGAAACAGCCACCCGAACAACGTCTTAAACTTCGACCTCTGACAGCAGGCCAAAATCAGGTAGAAAGCCGGTCGAAACATCCCGTCGCTCATTTGCTGGAAGGGGAGGGGAGGCAGGACGTTGCGGCTTCGGTCGTCTAGGGGTCAAAGCTCGCCGCCGTGCCGTGACGTTCTGTTTGGTCTCCTCCGGTCTTTTCTGCAACGAGTTGTGAAACAGATCAAAGATACTCGCGTAGGAACCCTTTCGTATCTTGAGGCACAAGATGGGGAAAAGGCGTTGTTGGTCGACGACGATGGGTTTCCGGTGGTGGTGATGCTTTCCGAGTATGTTGGGAAAAGAGCAAGATAAAGATTTCAGAGAGAAGGAAAGTCGTTCATCCGGGAGATGTTGGTTTGTCGTCCATCCCCAAGGGTATCGTCGCAGAAAGTGAAAGAAGGTGCCATCCAAAGAGGGAAAAGCCTCCGATCAAGAAAAACCAAAAAACCAGTGATAATCCAACAATACAACCCGATGGACCTTTCTTCCCATCAGTTAGGAGGATCATGTTCATCGCAAAATCATCATTCCTTGGAGGGGTGTGCCGTTAATCCTAGTAGATCCTCGACCAACCGGGCACACCGCGCTGCCTCAGACCGACGAAGCCCGCACCCTCGGGGCGCACGCCGTCGTACTTCTCAGCGGCGGCGGCGATGGTGGTGAAGTCGTCGAGCGAGAAGCGCTTGGGCTCCGGGGTGCGCTTCATCAGGCCCTTCAGAGACCAGGTGGGCTTGGAGCGCTCCTCGAGAACAGCGTCATCATCTGCAAAGCCGAAGGATTAGCTCAAAAGTCCAAAAATGACGTATTTGTCTTTTTCGTATGATGATGAGAAGAAAGCAGGGAAAAGATTTGGTGGTGACAACAGCAAAGGCTGGAACAGGGGAGCGTGTGCGAGGCTTACCCTGAGCGGGGCGGGTCGATGACGAAACGTCCCGTGCCGCGATCCGAGCGTCGGCGCCAGCAACGCCTCCTGCTTGCGGGTCCGGGCGGCGGGCGTCGAGCAGGTTTGCGTTGGAAGAGTCGATGGGAGCGGCGGTGACGGAGAGGAGGAGTGTGCTGAGAAGGACGATGCAGGAGAGCGTGGCCATGAGGCGCGAGGTGGAGGAGGTGGTGAAGCGCATGATGATGGTTGATTGGTCGGAGGTTGTTGATGTCGATGAGAAGGGAGGAAGGTCGGCAGGCGAGGGCTCTTTTAAGTCTTCGAGAAGAGGTGGGGGATTGTTCGGTGAAGGGTCCAGGTGGGTATGTAGTTGTGGGTTGTGGGTGATTGTCAGGAGAAGTATTGAGCACGTCAAAGACAGAGGGAGAAAAGGTGTGAGGCTTTTTTCGGCAGATCCAAGACACAGCGCAGAGGAAGAGGGAAATTGAGTTACACGGAACAGAAGATGACAGGCGGAGGGTGAAGTGAAATAGAGACGACTTGTGTACGACGTCACCACACCGGCAGGGCAGCCGTGGACCAGCGCAGCTGCTAAACTAGCAACTGTAGTCGCGCGGTAAGTGTGAACCCACTGTTCGTCGACCGCCCGGGCGGCCGAGAGAACCATCGTCAAACACACGCCAGTAACTTCCCCTTCACGCTTCCCTGCCCGCCCTGCCGCCCGCCCGCCGGCGCACATCAACCGAAACTCATCGACGAGGGAAAAAAGCGGGAACCCCACGACTGACCTGCAGCGAACGGCAGCCCATCATTGCATCGCCTCCCGCCTTCCGCATATCGGATCGACAGGCAGACATGCAGTGCGAGCTCCCCTGAGAAGGCCTGACTCCGACGATCATCCTTTCTCCAGCCTGGGCGTTTGGAGTAAGGATGGCGGGGATCGGCCGTCGAAAGGTCGAGAGTCGAGACGCTCGAGGTCCAAGCCAGCCCAAGCGTTTGGGGTCGCACGTCTGGCACCTAAAAATGTGGGTAGTCGAGGGTTCAGTCATCAACAGACAGGTCGCGCCGTCTGTCCCCAACCCCATGGGCGGCCTGACGCGCGACTGGCTGTGACTTTTTTGGCACATGGCCGAATCGGGTTTGGCCCGGGTTGAAGGCGGCGGCCTGACGGGCGGTCGCGTTCCTGTCGTCCACTCATCAACCACAGACAAACTACTGATGCATCCATCTAACAACGCAGCAGCAGCAGCAACAGCAGCATCAACTCCGCAATACTGTACCCTCGGCCATTCGCACCGCTTTCTCTCCCCCCCCGCCGCGCTCACTGCGTTTCAAAACTTCCCGCCGCTTGCATAGGAAATTAGTCTCGGTCCTTGCAAGAAAAAAATACACTGGAAACACACCAACCGTGTAACCCTTGCAACCGTCCGACCAGAGGGAAACATCAGTCGACGTGCCCATGCCCATACCCGCAAGACTCCGTTTTTCGCTTCTTCTTTCCCTTCCGCGTCGGCATCCCGCCCTCGGTTCGGAGCCGGACCAAAAGCTCTTCTGATGAGACCGGCCGGCCATTCTTCAAAACAGGTGGGCGCAGCAAAAAAAAAAAAAAAAGAGCACAACGGATGCAATCGCTCCCTTTGTAAAATGGTTCCGAAGAGCTTTAATTTCTTCTGCCAGGACGGTGCGGTGCGCGTACATGCCCTCCTAGTCTAAAAGACGTTTGGCCAAGTGCTTCGTGTGTTCCCGCCATGCCATGCAGGTGATTTGGGTGATTTTATGTTAAATGAAAGAGTAGCCCTGCATGCATGCAACCATCCATCCCAGCAAAAAACCCACTACTAAACATAACCGGTCCGCCAAGAAGGAATGCTGAGGGAAGTGTGGGTGAACACAACTGCTAACGTCGGTGATAAAACGGTTAGGCCCTGGTGGTGGTAGGCCGTTTCCATCAGTTACAGAGTCGGGATCGGAAGCCTTTTTAACTCCATGCGTTCGGCCAAGAGATGATGACCGACGGAACCACCTTGGCATGCAGTACCAAGCATTTGATGAGGCTGTGGGGGCGGGGCAGGGGGCTGGCACACGCAGCTGGGGTCATGATGATCTCCCCTTGCGCGATGCCTATCACATCACCAGAGCTAGGTAGAAGGAAAGACAGCCGCCAATCCCCCCTTGCGATTAACCCAACAGACAACCCGCTGTTGAAGAAGAGAAGGAAGAACTCAGCACGTCCGCAAGCGCTCGAGAAACCCGGTTTTTTAAACGCAAATTGATCGGTTTTATGTTTTGCTTTATAATCTTTTTTGAGTAACAAAAAGTTGCTAACCACCAATCTGCGCTTCCCACTTCTTCTTCGTCTCTTTTCTTACGACGACAAGGACCCAGCCCTTCTCGCAGAATAAGAGAAGGAAAAAAAAAAGAGGGAAAGAGAGGAGAAAGAGAAATAAGAGAACACAACGATGACCCAGTAGTACAGGTATTTTTTTGCCCCGTGTGCCAACCAAATAAAAAAAACTCCTCTCTCATGCTCATCATCATCATCCATCCAACCAAAAACATCCCACCATTAATACCATCATCGAATGCGGTAGAAGAAAAATCATGCACGCATAAAAATTCGTCCCATCAACAAACCCTTTTCCAGACCCCATTCCAACCAAAAAGAAAAAAAACCAAAACCTCAGAACCTCTTCCTCGCCCACCCCTCCAAACACCTCCACGCGCACCCATCCCTCGCCCCCTCCTCCATCGCCTGCACCACTCCCTCCCCCAACCGCTCCTCCTCGCCCTTGCCCATCTCCGCCTGCAGCTTGACGAGCCACTTCTCCCACGCGCGCGCGCCCGCCAGGCCCGCCATGTCGCGGGCGTCCTTGGTCGAGCCCGAGGCGTTGTTGACATCTGCTTGCGTCTGCGTCTGCGCCTGCGCCTGCTGCTTGTCTTTGTCGCTCGTCGTTGCTGTGTGGTTGTCCATCAACGAGTCCGCGCGCCTATGGTGGTGGTGGCCCCGCGGCGCAGAGGAAGCAGTGGCGGCAATGGACGGGAAATACCCCGTCACCTCGCCATTCGGCCCAATCACCTTCTCCGCATGCGGGCTGTGCAGCGAGCCTCTCGGGCTGTGCAGCACGTCCGGATACTTCGCTGCCGTGACCTCGGCATCCGCGCCCACGTTCAGCACCTCGCTCCAGCGGGCGCCGGGGCGGGGGAAAGGGGTGGCCGTGTAAGCGCGCTTGATGTCCTTTTGGGTGAAGCCGGCGCGGGCGAGGCGGGGGAGGAAGGAGCGGGTGGGCTGCGGGTCGAAACCGCGGGTGCGGAGGTTGAAGGCGAACTCGACGGACAGAGCTTGGGCGTGGGAGCCCGGAGTGGCGCGCATGATGTCGGCGTCGACGAGGGCGTATTCGAGGTAGCCGCCGGGCTTGAGGATGCGCATGCATTCGCGGAGGCAGAGGTCGTATTCGTCGAGGCTGTGGGAGGGGGTGCCGGGTTGGGGGGCGGGCTTGATGGTTTTGAGGAGGGCGTGGAGGTTGCGGGCGGAGATGACGTCGAAGTGGCCGTTGGGGAAGGGGAGGGTCCAGTAGTTGGGGACGACCTTGTGGCGGTGGTTGGGCGGGCCTTCGATCTCGCGCTCGACCTCTTCGTCGTCGTCGATCTTGACGGGCTCCTCGGCCTTGGTGGAGACGGTGTAGACGGTCGTCAAGGGGAAGTCCAGCGCAACCTGCCATGCCCAGTCGCAGACAGCCTGACCACCCAGGTCCAGGACGCGGGTGGCGCCGTCGTCTCTGGTGTGGGAGAGGATCTTCCATGCCGGGCTGGTGATGAGACGACCACCGTGCAGCAGCCTCGATGCCTCGAGTGCCCAAAAGGCTGGGCGTGCGAGCTCGAGAGCCCGCTGCTCCTTCTGCGCCTTTGCGATCTGCTCCTTGTGCACGCTGGGGTCATCCGTGTAGAACAGGGACACAGGTCTCGTCGAGGGGATCTTCGAGTGACCGCGAAGCTCGTACTTGCCAAGGAGCAGGTTGTTGTGCCTCTTCGACGCGCAGCGGCGTTGCAGGTGCACGGCCTCGGAGCGGGTCAGGCGGTGGATGAATGCGTCGAACTTGCCCGTCGTCTCCCGCAAGAACTCGAGCGCCTCAAAGAAGGTCGTGTCCTTGGACAGACTCTCGTCGGGGATCGGGGGAGTCTTGGGAACGACGAGATCAACGAAGCGAACAGACTTCTTGGACGGAGAGCCGATGATGTCCGGCAGTGAGTTTCCCATGTCGTGGCCAGTGGGGCTGACAGGGCTGAGCATGCCCTCCAGCCAATTCTCCTGAGCAGTGAGCCAGAGACTCGTGCGGCTAAGGTTCCTGCCAGCGAGTTGCGCCAGCTCCTGGGCGTAGTGCTCGTTGTACTCGCCCTTCGACATGCTTGGCTTGATCTCCATGATCTCGCCCACGGGAGACAAGAACCCATCGAGAGCAGTGGGAGTGGGGTCATAGGCGTTAAGGTCGGCCGAGACCTCAACAACATGCTCGACGACGTTTTCGGGGCGTTCTCTCCAGGGCACGCCGTAGAAGTGCTCAGCCACGGTGGTGGATGGGACTTCCTCTTGTTGCTTGGCGGGAGGAAGACTCCACGTGTGACGGGCAGTATCTTGCAGGGAAGAGAAGAAACCACCGGGAGACGGGATGGTCAAGGCAGAGAAAGAGTCGGCGTCAGACATCGAGTCGGACGGTGTGCTTGTCAACTCGTTGGCAAAGCTTTTCTGGACAGGACCGGCGGCATCGTTGTCAGCGCCGACAACTTGCGACATCTCTTCATCTGACACGTGAAGCACCTGGTCTTCGCTTGGGGTGTCGTGCTCGCCCGAGATGTGGTGCAACGTTTCCATGGCTGCAGGGTTTAATTGGACGGTGCCCGACCATTCTCCCTCCTTTTGGCCATGGCGATCGGGAGTCGAGGGACAGCTCAGGTGCTCCAGCTCTTCCGACGACAAGCTACCATCGAGGGATGGTTCGGCACTAGTCGAGGGGTTGTGAAGTTTCCGGGCGGCTAGCATGTTGAGAACGTTCTGAGCGGGAGTCAAAGCTGAGATGGGGGCGGGCGTGACTGCACTTTTCTGGAGTTTCTCGATGGTCGGCCAGTGCGAAGGCGACGGGATAACGAGTGAAGGGTATCGGTTCCGACTGGATCTTGCGCTGGTGTCGGCACTGCAGCTCTTCTTGACCGAGTTGGAGCACTTCAGCGGAACTTCCACCTCGGCCTCTTCATCAGTCATGTCGTACAGCTCGTCAAAGTCAGGGTCGTCCCGTGGCTTCCTCCACCTCGGCTCACTCACGTCCCCTGCGGACAGTGGAGAGAGTGGCCAGTTCTCGTCCTGCTGCTGTTGCTGGGCTGGTTGCTGGTTGTAGAGGGAGGCCTTGGGAGTGGGGAAGTCTTCGCTGTAGGTCGGCGACATGTAGGTGGGCGAGATCATGGCAGCGCGGCCGGGGTACTGGGCAAACTGGGTGTTGAAGTAATCCTGGTAGAAGTGCGGGATCTGCGGCGAGTCTTCGATTATAGTATTAATGGTGGCTCTCCGATCCAGCGGAGAGACGAGACGCGAGGCGTTGGGTGCCGACGGGCTGTAGGTGGTAGCTGGAAGGAAATAGTGATCCATGGTGGCGGTGATTGTCGTTCTATGTATAGGCTGAAGCGCAAAGCGTGCCAGGCACCAGATGGAGCTGAAAAGGGAATTATTAGCTGGGCTATAACCCAGGTCGAATTCCGATCAACGGAAGACGGAGCGGCAAGGAAAGAACAAAAGCACAACTTCAAGACACGAAGTCGATGGTCAACACCAGAGAGAATGGGATGGGGCGTCTGGCGCGATGCGGCACAGCGTAGCTTATGAGTGCGGCATTGTTTGGCCCGTGTGCCTGCAGCGGTCAGTGGCTTATTGCTTGCAGGGATGCAAGTTTTCTGGGCAGTGGAAACGGCGGAGGACGAGCGGCAAGATTGAGCCTCTTCGGGGCCTCCACAGCGTGGCACGGCGTGAGCATCTGCCAGGGCGCAAGGCGGTTGGCTGGGCGGGAGATGAACGAACCACTCAGCGCGGAGGGTTGGGCAGCTTGCGAGGCGCGTACGACGTTTCCACGGCGGAGTGCTGGGTGGTGATGCGTGTCGATTGGACGAGAGGAGTTGTAAGCGCCCGGGGCCTGTGCATGGGCAGATGTTATTTTGGGCCGCCCCACCGCTCTAGCCAACCGACTCGACAACCATGGCCACCAGCACAGCAGCCAATTCGGGCCTCTGCATATATTGTTCCCCATGCACCTCCGCTGCAATGACACGATATAGAGCGGGGGTCTGCACACCATCGTGCCCTCCGCACCACGAACACGTTGCCGCCGTCATGCCTCCTCCCACGCTTCCTCGCTTTCCACTTTCGTTCGTCCTAATTCTCCGGTGAGCTTGAAAGCTAGGTAGTTGACGGCCAGCGAAATCTCTCCATCTTACTCTTCCTACGCTTGTTCGAACCATCCCGAAACCCCATACATCAATCCTCACCAATACCCAGCACTGTGATAGCAGCGTCGCTTCGGTAGCTGCAGATCCGTCAGCATCATTTCCAAGTTCTAGCCATGGCCGACGGCTCTCTCCGTCCAACGATGTACTCTCTACAAGCGCGCGCATTCAGCGAGGCAGAGCACACCTCCACACTGCATCCCCGGCGCGGCAAGCTGTGAGTCTTTCAATCATTGCTGCTCGTATCTGACCGGTTTCCTTTCTGTTTTGTCCATCTCCGTTGCTGTATATAGCTGTGATCTCCGTCCACGCTATTGGCTCAACACCAGCTCTGCTCAAACAGGAATCCGTCGCCTATCACCATCTGCCAAGCTGCTGGCTTTGCAGCTCATCTGTAGCCCTACCAATCGCAACAGATCCCGCCGGAAACCGCCGTCAAAACCTCAAACGATCTAGAAGTGATAGCGGAGCAACGCGTGGCCTCTTCTGCTCTGCTTGGCTACCTCTCTCAAATGACTTCTTTTCTGGCGACCAGTCCAAAATCGAGCAGGAGACCAACACAGCTTCTTCTGATATGCCCTCAGTTGTCTGGTCTTGGTCTTCTCCTTTATTCGACCTCTTCAACGTAGGCACTGAAACTTCGAGGTTGGTTGACGCAATGCTTCCGAGACGTCTTATCAAGCCCTTGCATAGCCTCAAGGAATGCATCATATGTAGTCACGCGGGCTCTGCATTCATTCTTATTCGCCCATCAGCCGCTGGCCCTCAGTTTAGTCACGATCGAAGCAGATTTCCTCTCTAGTACCTTGCACGTCCGAAACGCCTTCGGATAGCAGACAGGGCCGGAGCTCAGGTGTAGGGTACTCATAGAACCTTATTGGTGCAAAGACTCTAGTTCGGCGGTGTGAATCAGCGTTTAGATTTACGTTATACTTCGTGGTGTTCCCCAACTAAGCACTGTTTAGTAGGCGTTCACGTATGGGCCGTCCCGGCACATTTGCAGAAGTAAGAAGAGTGAACATATTCCCAGCAAAACATGGATGTGATACATCTCCATGTGGTCTTGGTGCTTCACTTGAGTACTTGCAGCGCTCAACGGCATGTAAGGAGGAATGTCCATGCAGCAATGGGCGCCGGGAGCCTTGCCTCACCTGTGAAGTAATTCATCGTGAGGTATTTAGGCGTTCTCATTTCGAATTAGATCCGTACGAAGGCCCCTGATTCAACCTTTTCTTCCTCTTCTGGAAAGTGCATCATGTGCGCCATGTGCACTCCCAACAATACTCTATATGGCAAGCACGGAGGCGGACTTGCAGGTATAACTTCTAGGTTCTTCAACCTTACAGCCAACGACCGACTTTACCACTATCTAAACAACACGCTCCTCAAACCCAGTCCACCATCACATTCCACTTACCATCTATCATCCAGCCATGGCACCCAACGTTGAGGTAGCCTCAGCTCGTGAGGCTGAGATCGAAGATCGGATCAAACAGAAGCAGCAGGAGATCGAGGCCCTTCGACAGGAACTCAAAACCGAGAGATCCACCAACAGGAAGAAGAGAGTGAGAGTTCGCTCACAGTTGCACAATGCTGAGCTAAAAAGGCGAGAACAGAAGTATAAAGAGTTCATGACGGAACCTACCAACGCTAGCAGTCAGATGTCATATCTCCCTTCCAGCCTCAGCAGGATCATTCGCAAGCTTCAGGATGAGGCAGATGAATTCAGCCACCTGTCCTACTTCTACGGTCTTCTCAAAGAGAAGGTAGACCGCATGGTTTGCTTGTCGAAGCAGGGAGATCCACCGTTCGAAGCGTTCCGTGACGGCGATGTGGACTCCCTGGGTGATATCATGACTCACATAGAAGACGACAGAAAGAGGGCTTCCGAGCTGAGGTGGTTCTACAAAAGGAAGTATTTTTTGCTGGGATGTCTCAACAGAATGGGCGACATCTACAGCAGCAGGGTTAGCTCTTCGACATAGAAAGAGCAGTGCCTTCCAATGATCCCAAACCAGAGCTGAGAAATCTTTATCTCGGAGGGATCTAACATCAAAGGAATATTAACAAGAGGATGCGTGGCAATGCGGAGGGGGCATAAGAAAAGCATTCTGGTGGCGAAAAGCTTGATGAACTTCCAGATGATCGGAGCGTGGGCTATAAACTGCACAGAAAGGGCTACAAGCAACCATCTCTCTTACATCATGAGTACCCAGACGAACAAATATCAAACATCCTGAAGCTCTAATTCGATTCGATGGTTTGATAGACACCCAAAGGAAAGAAGCAAGGACAGCTTCATCTCGCCCATTATTTGGCGGACAACAATACAGACCTTTTAAGATAAACACCCTTCTGACCATGATTAATGATTTTCTGGATTAACAATTTGCGTCTCTGTGCAAGGAATTTGTGAGGTGAGCAGATTTTGTGTCTTCGTGCTGGCGTGACTCCCGAGAGCTCCGAGGCTGCCCCACCAACACCCCTCCATCTCCGACGTCACAAGCAAATCCTCTAAACAACCACCGAACCGTCCTCCTCTACCTCCAACCGTCGCATTCACAGCTCACCCAAACCGCAAGACCACATCCCTGAGCCAATCGCTCCGAACTCTCAATCCCTCACCGACCGACCAACCGACCGACCACACCCCACCACCCAAAAAAAATGTCTCCGCCCGCGATAATAGCGCCCTCGATCCTCTCGGCCGACTTCGCGGCCCTGGGCCAGGCATGCGCCGACACCATATCGCAGGGCGCCGACTGGCTGCACGTCGACATCATGGACGGCCACTTCGTGCCCAACATGACCTTCGGCGCGCCCGTCGTGACCAAGATCCGCAAGCACGTCGACCCGCCCAAGGAAGCCTACGGCCGGGGCACCTTTGACTGCCACATCATGATTGCGGAGGTAAAAAACATCACCGCACCCCTAATCCCCGAAGAAACCAAACCGCCAGGCTGACACGAACAAAAAAAAAAAAAGCCCAAGAGGTGGGTCAAGGACTTCAAAGCCGCGGGCTGCAACCTCTACTGCTTCCACTACGAAGCCGCCATCAACTCCACCGCCGCCGACACCCCCTCCGGCAAATCCGACGCCAAGACCAGCCCCAAGGAGCTGATCCGCTACATCCACGCCCAAGGCCTGCAGGCCGGCATCGCCATTAAGCCCGGCACGCCCGTCGACGTGCTGTACGAGATCGTCGAGAACCCCGTCAAGGAGGAGAGGCCGGATGTAAGCCGCTTCCCCATCTCCCCCCCTCTCGTGCGTGTCGTTGCTAACCCCTCTTTTTCTTTCCCCTGCAGATGGTCCTCGTCATGACGGTCGAGCCCGGCTTCGGCGGCCAGTCGTTCATGGCCGACCAGCTGCCCAAGGTGACGGCGCTGCGTGAGCGCTACCCGGACCTGCCCATCGAGGTCGACGGCGGCCTGTCGGAGAAGACGATCGGCCCGGCTGCCGAGGCGGGCGCCAATGTCATTGTTGCGGGCAGCGCCGTGTTTGGGGCCAAGGACCCGGCCGAGGTAATTGCCAAGCTGCGCGAGGAGGTGGACAGCAGGAGGAAGTGACTGCCGCGTCCTGCGGGGCGGTTGTGATGGAGGGAAGGTTGAAAGTGGGGGATATGTGCGAAAGACAAAAAAAACAATGGCGAGCGCGGGGCGTTGGGTTGGTCGCTTGAGCCTACGTGGGCAGAGGCGAAGGGTGGTGGACAGGCGTTAGGGGGAAGTTGTTAAGAGTGGTTGTGCCGGTCGAGGCTGTATAGTAGGAGTCAAGTGGAAAAGGCTCAGGGGAGAAGACTTGGGTTTTCTCTGTTTTGGTTAGCGGAGTATACAAGTTGGCCCCCTCGAATATATCACAAAGAGTATTGGAAGTTCATTATCACATACCTGCTCCCTGTCGGGCTCCTGCCTTACCAACGGGATCGGAAGATAGCATAGACCATTGGTCTCTTCACAGTCTCGAAGCCACCGATACGAAGCGGTCGCGTGGCGCTCGAGGCGACACGACAAGATTCCCCCAAGGGTTTCGGGCTGACACTCATTCAGTACAGTGTGACCACCCGAAAGAAGTCATCAAAGCCGCCTAAGCCAAAACGCAAAACTCGCGATCCCAAACACGCCGGCTCGAAAGAAAGATCTAGGAAGGAAAAACAGTCTCACTTCCCCTTCATAAACCCCCGCCCCCACTCCTCCTTTCGCCAACAAAGGCACAAAACAAATCTCGACGGAGTGGCAGAGTGGTATGCCACCGTGACGTCCGTTAAGAACTACTAACTTGATCTATAGGTATAAGAGGAGGCCAGCTTCGGACTGCAAAACCACGAGTTCGAACGCCACAACGCTTCTCGACAACTCAACAGTTGATTGCAATAAGTAAACCAGCGACCGGATTGGTTTCTTACCGGCTCCCCCTGGGCGGGGGGCGGGGGGGCGGGGGGGCCGCTTCTTTTTGCCTTTTTCTTTTCTCTCTCTTTTCTCCATTCCCCTGTCCTCTTCTTATTCGAGATCGGGTCTCTCTCTCTCTCTCTCTCTCTCACTCACTTCGGCGTCGCGTTACGGCGCCGTAGAAGTTGTGTCGGGGCGGCAGAGAGAGGCCGCACCATAGAGGAGGTCTCATGCCACAAGTTTACACTCGCCACTGAGGTCGCGGTTTTGAAAAGATCACGCCATAGAGGCCGCGTTAGGTACCTACGCAGAGCGGGAGGTCGCCAGATGGTGTTGATTTGAGGAGTCCCGTCTCTACGGACGTCCAGACGTCACGAAAGGGCGCGAGCTATCACATACGAGGCTCGGTCTTGACTTCACCTCGTATCAGGAAACCGCAGAGGTCATATCAGAAGATGCGCTGGCTTTCACTTACGACATATATGCTGACCCATTCATTCTGGTTCTTCTTTTCAGGAGACACCAACAACCAAGGGACGAAGCTGAACGAAGCCTCAAAAAACCGACCCAGTCACTGTCACAGGAACGTCTGTGTGACGGATGGATGGATCCGGCGCGTTACGTATGCATGTGCATACATACATACAATAGCTGCCAACGCACCCACCCCATAAACCAAGCTGAACAGTACTCAAGAAAAAAGAGCGAAAGACGCCGCCGACGACCGACCATACACCAGCGCTTAAACTTGGAAGGAAAGACAGACGAAATTGGAAAGCAAGGCACAAACGGGGCCAACAACACGCACACAAAAACGAAAAAGCAACAAAGGAGAAGAAAACGATCGAGAGGGCCAACACGTACAATACCGAGCGTTGATATATATAATTAGTACAGAAAAGGGGGAAACCCCCCTCCACCAATAAACCAACAACCCTCCCTCTCCAACTGCTGGGTATCTTAAAAAGACAAAAAGACCAAATCAAAGAAAAAAACCAACAAAAAACCAAAAGCCAACGGGGGAGGATGTCAAAAAGTGCGCCTAAGACCAAGCCCGCCCAGTCCCGTTCGTCACCCTTATCCAACAACTCCCACCCATCCATCCAACTCACCCTATATATACCCCCCCTTAGTCCAAAACACTACTCCACCCCCTCCAACCCTCCAATATCATACCAATAATCCTCGTCCAAACCCTCTCTGCTCGGCATCGCCGGCGCCCCCGCATCCAGCTCCTCGAACCTGACGTTCAACAACCGAATCTTCAGCCCGTAGCCGCCCACCAGCTGCACCAGCTTGTTCGTGTCCGCCGTGATGGGCTGCTGGTTCAGCAGCATCAGCAGGCCGTCCAGCCACTCCGACGCCAGCGTGTGGCTCTGCGGGTGCAGCTGCAGGAGGACGCTTTCCTTGGTGCTCGGGGTGCCGGGGCCGCTCGTGGTGGATTCGGTGCCCGAGAGGATCGAGGGCGTGGGGCCCGTGGTGGGGTTGGAGCGGGAAGAGTGCGACGTGGTTGGGTGGGGCGCGGTGCTGCTGTTGCTGCGTTGCTTGGTGTCGGTGGGGTAGCCGTAGATGGTGATGCGGGTGTTGGTGCTGGCGGGGAGGGTTCGGAGGGTGGAGGCGGAGGAGGCGGTCGAGGGGGTGCTGGCCGAGACGTTGGAGACGACCGAGGAGACGATGCTGAGGTCGACTGCGGGTTTGGCGTGTCAGTTTGGCGGGTAGGCTGGATGCGTGGGAAGTGTGGTGAGAACTTACTCTGGTTCTGCAGCTGGTCGAGCCGCGGATCGTGGTCGAGTTTGTTCTCAAAGTCTGCGTAGTGCAGGTAGCGGCGGTTGTGCGAGAGCCGGACGTAGCGCCACGAAGAGGGCACCATGCGGTTGAGCGACTGCTTGGTCACTGGGCCGCTCTCCTCCCTGTATCCCAGCGTATGCGGGAACCAGGAGCCTTGGAGCAGGCACCTGATGCGTTGCTCTTTCACGAACTGCAGGGCCTCATGGTTGAGCTCATCCCGAACTTGGCTGAGCGTGCGTTGACTGTTAGAATGTCGATGAAGTCTTCCAACTGTGAGGAAGGGGGTAAAACATACCGAAGATGGTGTCCCCACGCGTCCTCGTACGTGAGCTCCAGTAGTTCAATCTGCAACTCTCGCAGTCTCTTGTAATCAAACTCTGCAAGCTCGTCTTCCACCTCCTGAAGCTCCTTCTGGCGAGGCGCCTGTCCAATCACCTGCTCGATCAGGATCTGAACCAGCTCTTCCACTTTCTGGAAATCGTCCGTCTCAGCACCGGTGACCTGCCAAAGCCGCATGAACGCCTGGAGGCCGCTGGTGTGCAGTCGCGACCACTGGAGCAGAAGCGGCCTGTAGGCGCGGTCGAAGTTGGTCCGGGACTCGAGGATGGTGTAGCGCTGCTGGTCTTCATCCTCGCTCTTCTCGACATCGAAATGGTCAAACAGGATCAGCGTCACCGCAAGACTGGCCCGTGCAATCGGACAGCGCTGCTCAGGAGGCTGAATGGCCTGCTCCAAGAGAAGCTTCTGGTACGTATCCTCGTGCGTGCGGACGAAAGCCGTAAGGTCCATAAGGCCCAGGTAGCCAGTCTGCTCGAATTCCCACGAGGGGGATTCTCCCTCAAACCCCAGCCGGCGCCACTTCTCCGGATGATGCTTCTTGCTCCCCTTGCTCCCCTTGCTCTTGACCGAGGGCTGCCTTTCCGGCTTGCTTGCCAAGTGCAGCCCCTTAAGCGCGCGGCGGTGCTCAGTCTTATCCAGATCCACCTTGAGCTCTCTCCACTTCCGCAGCAGGACCTTGCTCAGCAGCTGGAACTCGAACAGCGGGTGGGCGAGGTCCTGCAGCGCCGAGCTTTGCATCAGCACGTACACGGCCTCGATGACGCCCAGATCCTGCAGCTTCTTGATGAAGCTGTGCCACTCGGCCTCCGAGTCGTTGGTGATGGCGTCGCGCATGAGCGAGTTGATCAGCTGCAGCGCGTTGGCGCACAGCGCGTGGTCGGCCGACGACAGGCGGCTCACGAGCATCTCGAGGAACTGCGGGTATACGGCCACGGCGGGCTTCAGGGCGCGGAAGCCGAAGGTGCCCGCCGGTACCGACGCGCGCGTGTGTGGATGCGAGACGACGGCGACAAGGATGGACATGGCGCCGCGGAGGATGTTCACGAGCGGCTGGCTCACGACGAGCTCGACTACCTGTTGTGTAGAACTTGCGATCAGCGCCTCATATTCCCCCTCTCGACAATGGTGCAGCACCGCCGCAAGAACGTACCCGCTCGATGAGATCCTGGTTGACATGGTCCCAGCCCTGATCGAGCTCCAACAGGCGGGAGAAGGACGTCAGGGCATAGGCGAGCGTGTTGCCCGTTGCATTCAGGCACAGGTAGCGCAGCTTCGGGAGGCCGCCTTCGAGGATGAAGACGTCGGCAAAAGACGGGTCGCCGATCACAGACTGCAGCTTGAAGACGGCCATCTTACGGACCGAGTCCTCGTCGGCGCCGAGGCGCTGGACGATGTCCGGGATGTTGATGTTTGGATCCATTTCCTCAAAAGATCGGGGGCGCGGCGGCGGTGGACACGCGACGTGACGCAAGACAGGGGTGGTGGGCGAGCACAGCGGGACGGCGACAAGCAGTAGCCCCAATCAGATCATTGTTGGTACCCGGGCAGCGGCAGCGAGCGGAAGCTGGTGTTGTGGAGGGGGTTTCCGGTGCGAGGGTGGGATGGCGCCGCGTCGGAGGTCGGGAGCGACAGTGATCTTCAGGGACGAGCGCGCCTGTTCCTTTTCCCCACAGCCAAGGTTGCCTCTCTCACGTTGGAACCACCAGCCGAGCGCAGAAACAAAAAACAGCCCATCTCCAGCCTCGAGTCAATGTCGATCATGCCGACGCCTTACTCGTTCAGTTGACGTGTCACAAAAACGGCCACCAAGCTGCCATTCGCGATAGAAAACGCTCGGGTAGCAGTGCAGCATGTAGGACCTTGCACCAGCCGCAGTCCCAACCTCTGCCGGCTGACGTCGTCTTCTATGCCATCGGAATGCTTGTATCACTTCGCTTACCTGCTCCACGCCCACGC
The DNA here is from genome assembly GCA_023082095.1 of Dothiorella sarmentorum. Taxonomy (NCBI): domain Eukaryota; kingdom Fungi; phylum Ascomycota; class Dothideomycetes; order Botryosphaeriales; family Botryosphaeriaceae; genus Dothiorella; species Dothiorella sarmentorum. The sequence continues at coordinate 66,608 of JAJMVL010000104.1, forward strand.
ATCTCCCACGGTGCAACATGCCGTTGAACCTTGCACCACACACGCAAGGGACGGGATTCACCGGTTTTTTCATGACGTAGCTTTCATGTCTATGTGTTTGTATTCAAGTCTTCGCAGCCTATTTTACCAAGCCAGATCTATAAAAAACACTTTGTTGTTTGGCAGGCTGCCAGTCGAGAGGCCTGGCTGTTGTTTGCCATCCTGAAGCATGCGTCGAAACATGCAACGCGAGACGCTGCCAACATTTTAAAAAAAATAAAAGAGGGCTGAGAAACAACCAATGCAAAACCTGCTCCGATTCCCCATGTCCCCTTGGCTTCCCAGATCCTTGGTTCTCGTGCAAGAGCAGCGAGGATGAAAAATTTCCGTGAAACACCAGCACCGGCCCAATGCTTATTACGCCTCCCCGAATGACTTACTCTCTCCTGGATTGGCCAATCTATCAACTGCGCCATCCAACGTTCCAAATGACGTGTGCGATGTCCTTTGCCGTGTTTACCGTATCCACCACCTTGCCAAATAGCCCTGCAGCCACAATGTCATCCTCATCCTCCTCGTACGGCATGAACATTCCAGACGGCGTCCGCCTTAGTCCACCTGATTGGCTATCCTCGTCCTGCCCATCGTCATCCTGGCTGAGGCGCTGGCCAAAGGAAACGTTGTTGCGTTGCGCAGAAAACGAGTTAGACGGCTCCCAGGAGTATTCCTCATCGTCGTCGTCGTCGTCCTCTCCCAGTAAAAAATTACTCGTCGGGCGAGAAGGCCTGAGCGTTTCCTGAGACGGTGATGGAGACAGTCGACTCGCGCGCCAAAATCCTAGCGAATGAGTTGCTGCATGATCGGGAACGTCGGGAGAATCAACCCTGTATTTTAGGGTGGTGTCGGGTAACTTCTGGATTGTCTTGTTCTCCGCTCCAAAGTTGGTCTTGGAGTTGCTGCGTGACAATCGCCTGGGCTTTGTCTTGATTTCAAGCCCCTCGTCAGATGAGGAGTCATCATCTTCCTCGTTAGCCCAGCGCTCCTCGTCGAAGTCATCTGTGTCCTTGCATTCGAGTGCAATGCACTGCTCCACTTTGTCATCAAATCGAATGTGCTTTCGCTCGCCGTCCCCGGGGGTTTGGAGGCCCGACGTCGATCTAGAAGTGTAGTCTGTCGCTTCTCTACTTGTACTCTTCGATGGTATCGATGAAGTGGCGTAGTCGGAAGATGTGCGACCATATGATGGACGGGGGCTAAGCGTAGGAGCACCGCTGCGTTCTGCCTGCACTGCAGCAGCAGCCTGCTTGATGAGAGAGGAGTTAGATATCGACCGCTGGAGCATGACCTCCGACATGCTCCGCTTCTTGAGAATGGGCTTCTTGTTGACGAATGAATTGCTTTTGGACAACATATGACTCCCAGTCTCGGACACGGGATGGGTAAGAGGGGTGTATGAGGACGTCTGCAATGGCCCGTACAACCATGTAACATCGCAGTCCTTGAGCCTATGCTGACGTTAGTTGTTTCTGTAATGAGGTTTACTTCGACTCCGCACTACACTAAGCATTCGGGACGGTGCGAAAAGCGGGGGAAATGAAAGCGCTCCGGAGATGCAAAACCCAGCCATACATGAAGTGAAGAGATTTGGCGTGTCTGTCGAAACAAGCGTAGTCCAATGACACGATATTCCTTAGGATGGACATTGATTTCCATTCGAAAGGTATGTCGAGCAGGATGTGTTGCCTGTCCGAGTGAAACTTTTGTGTAGCGACTTGTGATCGGGAGAGAACCCCCTTGCTAACGTATTGCAAACCGGGGATGGACTCACCAATTGAGAGTCTCAGGGGAGACGGTTCGTAACCTGTACTTCGCTTTGGCCCAGGTCCGCCATGAGGCGTTTTCGAGTCGTGATCTTTGGCCGTACGTTTTGCGGTTAGTAGTAATGTGACGCCACGACGACCAGATGTCTTCTTCTCTCCAATCGTGCGAGAGATAGTCGACGTGCCGAGTGGGCTCTTGCTTGAGGGCCGAATCATCTTCCGCCACCGGGAGCGGCTCCGGGGTCGAAGAGGTATTGGTCGAGTTCATGGAATCACTGCCGGACGAGGGCACACCGTATGTGTCTGCTTTTGAGCTGTCGTCATCGTCCTGACGGCCGTCGATGTCGTAGGATGGGAACGCAATTGCCTCGTCGTCTTCCTCGTCCTCGTCGGGCAGCGTCTCCTGCGCCAGCAGGCTCCCATTGTATTTTGTCGGGCGGTCGGTGGGCACGATGCCGGTGGGAGATTGGATGGGCGACGGAGAGGCGACGATGATGGGTGAGGAGTAGTCGAGGTGCTCGGTGCTCGAGTACCTCGGCTGGCGGCTCGGTGAGTAGGACGGAGATGCCACCAGGAATGAGGTCTGTGATGGCGACGAGCGACGAAGCGGAGCAGGTGAGAAGTAGGATTGACCATCAGGCAACTGGACGGGGAGGACTTCGGCCATGGTCTCAGGGTGGTGCGATGTCTCGGCGGTAGCGACGGTGGCGGCTTTGACGTTGATGGCCGGACCTTCCAAACCCTCCGCCTTCACACGCAGTGTCTAGGGTGTTATGAGTGTGTTGCACCCCACATGGACCAGGACTCCAGGAATTGAGGGAGGTATTGCGAGTGGTGGTGATGGTGAACCGCGGACGGGGTCGGATATGATGTCGGTGCAGAGGAAGGAACCAAGGGAAGAATCGGGACGCTAAGAGACAATTTGGCAATAAGTACGTCTGAAGGCGGAACAAGCAGGTCGAGGGTCCTCGCACGATAAGCAAGGATCTGGAGGCGGCCCGGGAAGTTGTGAAGAGGCTGGCCTGTGGCTAGGATGGGCCGGCACGTCAACAATGCGGGGAAGGTCGCGAGGTTGGCAGGCTTGGATGGGTGGAACGCAAGCAGATATCAGTGGTGCAGCGGTCGAGCGCAACGAAAGTAAAATTGCAGCGCTTGGGGCCTCAGGAAGTGGAGGCGCTCCTTGTGGAGAGCAGTCGCGGCACGTAGGGCCTGGGCTCTGCGAGGATTCGGCTTGAGGCGGCGCCAATGGACTAGCGAAAGCAGCCAGGATCAGCGCTCCATGCACCGCCAAAGTCACCGATACCGTTGATGATGCTTCCGCTAAGCCGTGCCGGAGCAAATCAGGCGCGAGGATCATGGCAGATCCAGGTGCGGTGAACGGCGCTGGGGTGGTGATGAGTCTCGATCGCGGGCGCCACCGGCTGCGCGAGCGGCGTGCGCTGCCTGCTCTGTGCCAAACGCTCCACGATCCTGTCTCTCCACGCTCCATGCTCCACGCTCCACGCTCCACGCTCCCCCGCGAGGCCGGCCAGGCAAGGGACACGATGCAGACGCTGCGTGGCGAGCGCAGCTGCAGCGATAAGAAATGCTCCATGCCTGATGCAGCAACGGAGAGCAAGCTAGAGACGGCTGCAACAACGTCGTCCTCATCACCACCGACTGCTACTCCGTACTCGCTTGCAAGCCCGCCGCGCCGCCGATGCGGGGTTTATCGAGATATCCTCCGCCTCGGCCATGACAACATCCAAAACCTCAGGCTCCACAAAGAACGCCATATCTCGCACCCTGCGCTTCCCGCGAAATGGTATCTGTACATTGCTGCCCCGGCGCGCTAGCCCCTGCCATGGAGCCTGCAAAGTCTCATCTCGATCTTGAGCCGCGTCAAGGGCCAAAGGACGCCGTCATATCATCAACCCTTTCTGACTATTATCAATCGAAACAAGCCCCGCCTTGCCTCGATCAGAACTACCTCATGCAGGTGCGCTGTGGCTCTGCGGCGACGCGGATTAGCGCCTCACTGCCCTCCCTGGGCGTGCGGCAACGGGTATATCATTCCGCATGTGAGCTTATCTGCTTTGCGTCTGGTTCATCGCTCCCGTCTCTCGCCCGCTCGCAGGCGTGGGGTGTGGGTGTGGGTGTCTTCTTCATGAGGATTGCGTGGTCCAAAGCTTATACCGAAGCACGGCGTTTGATAAGGCTCAGACATGCGTCTCGTTCCATGGGTGCTATGCCCGGAGTCTTCCATCAAAGAAAAATTCCCGCGCTGCTGATTACAGGGAGAGATATGAGGTGTTTTGGAGGGCAGGGCCAGCATGGTATCGGTAGAGACCCACCCTTGGTCGTACAGCTCGTCGCAGCCGCAACAAGCCTCCCCGTCTCGCTTCGCGCCAACCTACCGCAAACATGGCCCTTTCACCAGGCCACATCACCACCCACCGTACCGGTACCTACGCGCCCTAACGCCCGGCTCAGTTTCCTCGCGTTATGTCCGATTGTGCAACCCTGTCGGCAACCATCGCAAAACCCGATGTGCCCCACCGCTCCCGTCAGCCGCTCCAACCGTCGTGGCCCTAGCAAAACGACTGCCTCATCCCGCCGGTTCCGCTACACGCTTCGGGCGCGCCTTCACGCTATTTTTGTTGTTTTCGATGAGACGTTACTTCGTCTGAGGGATCGATGCCGTTGGCGACCGTCCGACGCTCTTGGTTGAGACGCCCAAGCGTCGTCCGGTATGATGATGCAAAACAGCTCCATCGTGGTGTGCCAATAACGCCTTGGTGGAAACGAGAGAGGACGTATGGCCTGTTCGAGCCGTTGGCGCGCTGGGGATGCTCGTCATTGCGCAGGATTTGCTCATGCATGGCATGCAATGCATATAAGCTGCCACAGCCCGCTTTTCTTCGCCCTTTCCACCTGTTTGGCCGTCAGTCGGATCCACATCAAAGTCATTGCTGCTTCTCAGCACCAACGTCTGGCGGGGTTAGCCCGGGGCAAATGCCGCCTGGGATCTTCGACCGTTGAGCGCAATTTGGCTGGCGAAAGATATCATTCTCATGCCTCCTGTGGTGTGGTTGTGGCCATTCCGCTTCTGGGCATGCCGGGCACAAGGCACGGATCACCGGCTATTATCTTTGCCGCGCGCTCCCTTGGCCCTTTGTCCTCTGGTCTGCAGCTTCACAGGCTGTCTTTCAGCTGTCTGTTTCCGCGACTCAATACACCTGCTGCAGCGGGTCCCATTGAATGTCTAAGGAAACGTTATTTCACTCTGACTCGGGACAATAGCCTCCGCCTCACTCCTATCGACTCGCCGATTAAACTTTCCGGCTCGCAACCCCTCACTCTAGGACAGGTTAGGTCCACTATCAGCCATTCCGAGCACTGGGTGACTGGTTCATATGCATCCAACCCTGGAATACGTGCGTTCTCTGGGTCTAGACCGAAATAGCGACCTGGCAGTTTCGTGTGAACAACTCGTTTCGAAACGTTCCTCTTTTTCGAAACTCTTCTTGCCGTCCTGGCTCAAGCTCTGCCATGGTTGACAATGCATTCAGCTGTCTCACCCTTTGCTTGCGGCGTTGTTGGAAGCTCTTCCAAGTAACTGGCAGCGGACTACTCCACAGCCTTTGTGCGCTTTTCCCCACAACTTAGACTACTACTTCCAACTTCAACGACTCCTCATGAAACACCAGACCTCTCGCGCATGTACTCTTCAGCGTTGCCTAGAAGATTATTTGCCCGCTTTTCAGTCGATCCCTTGCTGTTCGCGGCCAGCTCGCCCCGTTTAGCCTTCAGACGCTCCCCCGCTTGAAGGAGGTCATGAGAACACTGCTTCGCTGTCAGTCTTACCTCGTACTTCTACATAAATATTTGGTGCTCGGTGCCGAGCTCCGCCCGACACCGATTGGAGACGGTTAATCTAAGCTGAGCACTGCATGACAAAGCTCTTACATGCAGAATTGCCTTCTACTTCCATCTCCGCAAACTTTCTTCAGGACCAGTATATGCAGGAAGAACACCACCTGCCGAATAAGAGGAGTGCTACGAATGCAACTGGACTGGCTATCGGATCCTCCTGCACTGTTCCAAGGCCCCTTGAGTCGGCATGGGTGTCTATCCTGGTGGCCTTTTTACAGACAGCCTTATACCGCACAACCATCTGCACAGCGTCACGCGTCGAGCCCGGGAAAATCAGAGTTTGTTGGTACTGATGCTTCTGGGTGCACTGCAGTAATCACTCTACGTTGTGAGACGTTGCCAAGTGCCTGCCTGCTTCTTACTCAGCTTCCAGCCCACTGCACCTACAGGGCATGGATCTCTCCGTTCCTTGGAGGGCAACCCCAGATGCAAACCAGAGGTTTCACAAAACCAAGCACAAACTCCATTCGACCATCGTTATCGGCGAGGCGCTTTCTGTCGGCGGTTGACCAGAAGTACAGCGTCTAACTTTCCGTCGCGCGGCTACCGACAGTTCAACGAAAAAGGTCGGAAACTGCTGCGTTCACGGATTGCCTCCACGAGTAAGCATATGGATCGGCTAGCCGTCTTCCCGCGTCGTGGCAAGCTTTATCCATGCTACACTGGAAGGGCGTGCTTTCGGCCTCGTGGGCATCTGATCACGCTGCATAACCACGCGGCCTCTCCATGAACAAGACGCCAAATCATCTGTCTCAGCTTTCAAATACTTATGCAGATACCTGCCATACGCAATGTTCTGTCTAAATGCCGGCTTTTGATTCTCACCTCCTGCAGCTGGCAGAGAAAACGCCCGATTCAAGTCCAACATACTTTGATTTCTCTATTCAGCGGATGTCGAATGACCTCAACTCCAATTCCCAGCCACACAATCTTCGTCATACCACCACGGACATTAAACTCGCCAAGGTTCATGAAGGATTGTTACGTAGCTGGTTCCGGAAATTGGATGCGACGCTCGGACCGGAGCCTAAGAGTCTAAGCAAATATCATTCGTACAGACCTCGACGTCTCGACACCAGTGCGTCTCTCTAGGGAATTGGGTAGGTGGCACTAGTCGATGCACTCGATCACGGTCCTTCCAGCGAAGATTATGTGCCGCAGAAACTGGCTGCAATGCGGCTCTGGCACAGTATTTCAATATTTCAGCGAAATTTGTTTACCTGCTCGGCCCAGCTCGGTCCTCATTCGCGTTAGGAGTATGCATCCGACAACCGTTTAGGGCCTCAAGCGTTTTCCTGACATTCTATGTGAATGAGTTGTCTAATCACTTTATAGGTTTCCTAGGCAGCAGACCCCAAGTTGCGGCTTTGGTGTCTGTCTACCATGACTGTATACCAGAAGGTTTTGAACGCACATTAAAAAGATATGTATACTCATTGTAGTACGTTATGACTTATAGTCCCAGTCCCAGACTCAGTCTATATGTTATCGCAAAATAGTCTCCAAGGAGAAGCACCGGCATTGTCTGTTTCCAAGTCTTTGGTTGGCCAAACGATTGGATTCTGCCGCTGCAAGACGACACGAGCAACCAGTCTAGAGATATCAACAGGTGCTGCTGCCACGAGGTTTTTAACTTAGCCCAGATGCTTGGGTATTGTACCCGATAATCGAAGCACCTTGTATCGGGCAAGTGAGGTTGCTTCAATTGGCATTTGAACACTTCCTGAGTCTAGGCGAAGAACAGCCACGCATCAACTCTTACAATTGTCTCACGATGTTCTTCTGTATGCGGGCAAGCCGGGAATTCTGGCCGATTGGTGGCGAAGACTGCTGTGTGGCTCTCTCGCAGTTCTGGGCGTGCATGCAGAGGCATAAGTTAAGCAGGCTCGATTGGTGTCTCATCCTGAACGGAGAAAATGGTAACCACTAATCACACACCTCAGCGTTCTTCAGCAAATGCTTGCTCGGAATACTCCTGCCAATGGAACCGCACACGATTATCAACTCACGCTGTGTAACAGCAGTTGTCCTGCACGGAATCGGCCCCTGATAACGGCGGATCTGCGTGCTAGGTATGATATACAACTATAAAGAACCCGATGGTTGCGCGATTGGTAAGGTTGTCCAAAGATCACCCATATCTGATCTCATCCACGGGCCGCCGCCACTCATCCGTCTTCTTCACATGCGTCTGTCCAGCCGAGCGTCTCGAACATTGCTCACGGCTGTACGTCCCGACGGTTGCCTGATGGTGCGTAGCTGTATGCCTACCATTCGAGCCTTCTGGACATTTGGCGAGGACCAATGAGCGGACTTGATGTCCATGTTACCTCCGCAGGCAAAGACGGGTTCAGGAAGGCAAAAAAGGCAAACGAACTGGAGACGTCCTCTTTGGTGGTTCCCCCAACCAGAGCCAGGATCCGTTTCTGCGTAAAATGATCCGTTGCAGATACATTCACGTTTCCAGCCATGACTGCCGCGTGTCCCTGTGCTGCGAGTGGCGCATCTGCAATGCTGCGCTGTCGCGAAGAGCCGAGCCGTGAAGGCCTTTGTAGGCGTGTGCGGGGCCCTGCGTCGGTCATGCTGCACTTCATAGCTGCGCGGTGCATTCTAGAGGTATGTGCGGCCGTGGTTGGAAGGAAGAGGGGCCGTCCTGACGTCGAATTGGATATATCTCGCTGTGTTATAACCACGGACGGCCGCAGCTCCATGCGAACCGCATACATTACCTCCACAATCGTCCCCCTTTGCCACCTACGCATGACCTCATTACAGCCACATACACGAGAAGTTCCAGTCTCTATTGTCCACTTTCATCCTCCCCTCGTTGCCGCCCTAGCCCCATGCAAAACATCCGCACCAACAACCATTCAACTCGCTCGCCCACCGGGGCAACAAAAGCACCTGCATATAAGCCCGTGTCGTATCACGCACTGCGTATCTTCATTCCCACACACCCCCCGATTCCCTGTCCCATTGGCTGCGCGGCAACGCGCATACGGCCGCGCCATCCACCCCTTGCAAATCGCCAAACCCCTCTTTCTCTTTCTCCTCCAACCCACGCCCACACTCCTCAGTGTGTAACCCGACCGCGTGGTACTCCGAACTCCCACCCGCCCACTTCCCAGCCAATCGCCGCGTCAACACCACACACATGCTCTTTCTCTTCCTTGCTTCTTGCTTGCTCCGGACATCCCCCCTTTTTTTTTTCTTCATGCCCATCTACTTTTTCCCTACGCCTTTTCATCAAGAAAATCTCTCATCGCTCTCACATCTACAATCAACCCCATTTTTTTCTTTCCCCTTTCTCATTGCCCGTTTGAAAAAGAATGAAAGAGGAAACGGCGACGACCCACTCGTCATCCTGATGCCAAAGCTAATCCTAGCAACCCCTCCTCGCCCCCACGGTGGCACGGTTCTACTAATCCGTGGATCTCCCGCTCCTTCCTACAGACGATCACGAATTCATTGACGATCCTGCCATTTGCAGATGCTGCAAAAAAAAAAGAAAACCTTATCGTACTCAAAACAAGCATTTGATGCCGAAATCTTTATATCCGAAACGGTTCGCTTCCCACGCATTGACCACAGCTCTTGCATTACTCTTCTCGCGGTGCATTTTTTTGCCCTCCGGGCACCGGAGAGTGGGCTTGGTGGGCTTGGTGGGTGGGTGCGAGGGAGGGATTGGGTGTTCGTTGGCTGCTTTCGGCTGCTTTGCCGAAGAGGCGCAGTCGCAGTACGTCGCCTTTGAGTGGGGAGTACATGTGCATATGTACGGTGGGTGGGTCTAGAACCTTTGTCTTGGGACACCGCCGCATATGCGGGTTTTGGGCGTTGCGCTGCTGTTTACGGTGTCTCCTTTCGTTTGGACGCTTTATCTTGTCTCTATAATCTCTGCTGCTGCTGCCTATGTATGTACTATGTATGTGTGGGCCCGGCGAAATTGAAGGTTGATATGAACTGGGGCGATTGGCGGTCCAAGGTTGACTTTTGGTGCCGGGTGCATGGTCAATGTTGTGATTGTGTAATCGGAAGGGAAACCGCAGGACGTTTGGCGTATTTGCTTTGGGGATCGGAGTTTGCGCCGAGGTTCTGAGGAAAAGAAAAGTTGTAGGCATGGATGCAGGGTGGTTGATGTGGTGCGGGGGTGCGGCGCTGAGCGCGGCTGGACGGAACACATCGGGGGAACGGGTACCTTTTACTCGGCAAGCCCATGCTACTCCTTTGATATTTCTCGTTCCCCGTTCCTCGGCTTGCTGTGGAAAGTAAATGTGGCACGAATATGGTGTGACTGAAGAAGGGAGGAATCGGAGAAAAATCCCGTAGAATACATTTTGCTCTGCCGGCCGGTTCTGTCGGAAGCATAGTCTTACCGGTTGCATTGATGGTGGCGGATGGGGATCGAGATGAGACGTACCCCGTGGGCTCGAAAGACTCGCATGAGATCACGCAAGATGATGGCTTCTGGGCAAGGCCGGAACATTGGCGCCCAGATGATTACGTCAAGTCAGCGTCTGGCCAGCCCTGTCGGTCTTGTCGAGAGCTCCGGAACATGATGATGGATGTCGTAGAACACGGTGGCAGAGAAACGACTCAATAGAACAAACCCTTTCATTCCAACATGACAATATGTTCCCAGGCATCCAACTAAAAGAACAAACTCGCGGGAAGAAGTATTCAAACACTGTCATGGCAGCTTCTCAATGCCTCGATCCCTTCTCCCTGTGCAACACTTCAACACCATTTCTTTGGAGCGTATGAAACAGCATACCTTTCTTGATCCAATCTCTTGCCGTGTGCCAACCCGGAACTGGACGGTCCTGAGCTATAATCAAACAGTGAGGTCCAAATCCGAAGATATTAGAAGCGCTACACAAGCTCTCACAGCACTTCCACCGTGCTAACCAAAGCCACCACTTCCCCCGTCTTTCACAACCCCATCAGCCTTGGCAACAGGTCCCCTAAACCACCTCGTCCCTGTTTCACGAAAACAAACATACCCAACAACCCAACCCGCCCACCACTCACTCACTCACTCACTCACTCACTCACTCACCCCTTCCCCCCACCTCCCCTCCCCAGCCTCCGAAAATACGCCCCCAGCGCCCCCTCCGACACACTCCCCCGCCACCCCTCCGCAAACGACCCTAACACATAAAAAACACCCGTCAGCCTCAGACTTCAAAACCCACAAACTCAATCCAGCACTCACCTCCAACCACCCCCCCCCCCCCCCCAACCCCCCCAAACCCCAACGCCTCCCCAACCCACCCCTGCCCAAGCCCAACCAACACCCCCAGCGCCACCAACCGATTGTACACTGGCCGCTGCGCTCCAGCCTTCTCCGCAGCGGCGACCGCTCTCGCCAGCGCGGTCCGCATGCCCGGGCCCATCGGCGCGTTGGTGGTGATTGCGCGGGTGAGGCGGGTGAGGACGGCTATGGCGAATTCCTCGCTGCGGTCCTGCTGCTGCTGCGCGGTCGTTGTTGTTGTTGGTGTGCCGCGGTTGGGGTCGGGGGCGGAGGTGGCTAGGAGGGTGGTGACGAAGGCTTGGGCGGCGTCTTCGGTGGTGGTGGTGGTGGTGGTGGGAGGGGCGTAGTCGTAGTCGTTGTCGTAGGCGTCTTCGCCGCAGGTCATGCAGTGGTGGAGGAGGTCCATTGTTTTTTTGTTTTCTGGGTTCGGCGGGCAAGGAGGCGGAGTGAAGGAAACAGTGGGGAAGTCGTGGGTGGAAGAGTCGTCCGCATTTTATGTATTTCTTGTCCACAGTTGGCAGGCAGTCAGCCAACACAGAGACTATGTGTTTTGTCAAACGGCGAAGGGTTGACAGTGCAGACAGTGCGAATGTCTTTCCTCTAAGTGCCACGCTTACGGCCACGGGTGCAGCAAACGCGAGGCCCATCCCGCAGAAACAAACCCGAATCGTGATCCAAAGCGGAGGTCTGATCATGATCAGATGCTCCGAAGCCATGAACGAGATCCCAGTGATGAATAGCGGCGGCTACGTCAGACCGATTGAGTTCGATGTCTCACAGCATCGTTAGATACTGGTGACTGTTAACTTAGACTGCACAAAGTCATCCATATGGAGACGATCCCAAACAAACCCTAAAAGGGCTGAAAATAAGGTCAAATTCTTCTAGGATATCATGTTGAAATTTCAAAACACGCCGTGCAAAAAGAAAAAAGACAAGATAATCCAGAGTCCTTCCTGAAGAAGACGAAGAAGCCCGACCGATATTGTATCCTTTCCTTTTCCGTTCGTCCGTTCCTTTGATAACCCCTCTGCCTCTTACGCACTGGGGGCATTCCATCTTCGACTACAACTCTCCGCGCGCTTAGAAGAAAAAACATATCTGAAGTCGCTAGGTAACGCGGTCAAAAGAAGAAAGAACCGAAAAGAATGAGGAACTCGCTCTGTCTCCTCCGCTGAGAAATAAAGGATAATTACTACTGTTCATAATCGCACCAACAAACCAGCAAAACAAGACATCAACAACACACTTCTGTCATCCTTCGTTCCTTTCACATTCACAACATATCCTCAAACGGGCAAGCTGTAGCGTCATGGCCGTCGCGCTCGCAAAGCGCGCACCACTTGTCCTCATCAATCTCCTGGCCCTCACCTGCAACAAGACCAGTCTCGTACGGGTTGGGCAGGGCGGCACTGGTCGGCGCAGGAGCGGCAGGCGGCGGAGCTGCCACCCTGGGCGCCGGGCTGGGGCTGCCAGCCGACGAAAGGGGCGCGGGGTGCTCGTGGCTGGGGCGGAGAGACATCTTCTCCATGTTCTGGATGATGTCGTCGGCCACCGACGAGGCAATGTCCGTGTCCGACTCGGCCATGTGCAGCTCGTTGTGGTGCGCGTTGCTCCTGTGACGTGCGGCTGCTGCACCACCCAGATCGTTGGTGCAGTTGAGGATGTCGTGGCCGCCCGTCTCGCAGATCTCGCACCACAGCTCACTGGCGCCAGCGCTCGAGCTGCGACCGTCGGCCTCGGACTCGGCCATGGGCGCCAGCTTGTTGCTCTCGGAAGCGTTGCGCTCGTGGTCACGCGGCTGCTGCTTCTGGTAGCCCCGCCAGCTGACAATCGTGCTCTTGGAATCCCGAGTGGTCGAGTGGTTGTTGCTGATGACGCTATCGCGTGCGGGTTCTGCGCTCTCAAGCGACGCGGCGGCCTGGACACGCTCGAGTTCGCGCTCGAGTTCCTCCTCGCGGAATGACTTGCGTTCGATGAGACCGCGGAGCTCCTCCTTCTCGCGTTCGAGCCGCTCGACTGAAGACTTGAGCTCTGCCATCTCAGCCTCGTTGCTGACATTCAGCGAAGCGCGCTTCATCTCCATCGTAGGGCTGGACGGGTCACCGCCCGAGCTGAGTGACTGAATGATGGCCTTGAGACCACGGATCTCGTCGTCTCGTTGCTCAACCTCGCGTGTAGGGCCGCTGTCGAGGGACTGCGCATTCTTGAGCGCCTGGGCTGCCTTCTCTCTTTCGCGCCGCAGCTCACTGCGTCCACGCTCAACCTCTCCGCGCAGGAATTCGACTTCTCCGCGGGCTTCGGCCTCGCCACGTCGCGCGTCCTCAAGACCCTCTTCCAGCTCTTGAACCAGCTCCTCTAGCTGCTTGAGCTGCTCGGCTACACTCTCGACATCCTCTGTTTGCTCCTGCAACTCGTGGATCTCGGCCATGAGGTCATCAATTCGCTGCTCGTAAACGCGCACCGTCTCGGACGATGCGAGCTCCAAGGTATCGATCGTGCTGCGGAAATCCGCCCGATGCATGTCGAATTCTGCGGTCAGCATTGAGATTCTTTCGTTCTTCTCCCGTAGTATTGCGCGGAGGTGTGCCGCGTCCGCGTCAATCTCGCCTGGAGGTGGAGACCGGGACATTTCCGATCCGTCTTGTGGGAACAAACATTGGATCTCTTGAAGGCTACTCTCCATGTCTGCGAGGCTGTGCGCCTGCTCAAGCAGTTGATTGTCGCGCTCTGCCAGCGCTCTCTGCAGCCTCATCACTTCCTCTTCCACGTGGCGATTGGAGACGGACCTGTCCGTTTCACTCCTGGCAGCGGACATTTCGCTTTCCTCGTCCATTCTTGAACTAGCGCGCGAAGGCGATTTCGGAGGCTGGGGGGTCCGCGAACTGACCCGGTTGGGCAGCGGGCTTGGGGTGACACCACGAGATGTGCCGCCCTGGCTGTTTGAGAAACTCGGCTGCTTCATCGACATTTTCCTCCCGGGTGTGGGCCTCGAAGGCATAGGCGGCAAATTCGGCTTGTTCTTAACCGGTGATCCGGGCCGTGACAAGGATGATTGGGACTTCTTGCGCTGAGGACTCGTGCGCGCACCTGGCCCTACAGACTGGGAGAGCTTAGGCACAGGAGGCGTGGGGGAGCCGTACCCATCGCCCGGGCCGTCTCTGCCGCCGCCGTGGAACGTTGCGCCGAAGCCGGGGGTGCTCGGGGTGGGAGGGAAGCTTTCAGAGCTGTCGGCGATGGATGCGCGCCTAGAGGCGCGGTGGAGAGGGAGGAAGATGCCAGAGCCAGGAACGGAGGTGCTGAAGTAGCGCGTTCTTGAGAGGCGTTAGCAGCCAACCAGGAATGTCTCGTCGAAATTCATATAAGTACTCACCCCTCTACGACGCCGTCATTCTTTCCGCGAGCTGCGTACTCTCTCGCGAGCTCGACACCAACAAAAGTTCCCTTCTTCCCATTTACACCTCCGACAAATTTGACCACGCCAAACATGCCGCCGGGCACGTCGACGTGGTCGCCAACAGCGAGTGGTTGGCCATCGCCGCCGAGATGCATGTTGTCGCTTGCGTTAGGAGTGCGACCGGCGGGAGATGAGCCAGTCAGAGCGTTGAGAGAAGCTTTGCGATCGAAGGCAGTGCGGGAAGTGGCGTTGAGGTGCGGCGTCGAGGCTGTGTTGATTCCAGGCCTTGCCAGCGAGGGGCGAACGTTTGTGCGGCGCGGAGTGTGCAGACCGGAAGCCATGATGGCGGTGTTGTGCTCCCGGCGGCTTTTAGGTGTGTGATGGTTGGGCGCAGGCAACGGGCACTGGCAGGTAAGGAGCGCCCGACTTGGGTGGTAGCGCGCGAGCTGTCTGAGATGGCTTTTTTGCAGACTCTAAGACGGGCGTTGCTCCGGCATGAAGTTTGGAAAGGATGTGTGAAACGTTGTTGACCGTGCGGGTTGTCGTTGACGTCGGAGTTGTTTGTGTTGTTGTGGACCGGAAGCTGCAGGCCTGGCGAAATGGCAAAGAGCCAGGGGCAACAGCAGCGGCTGGGCGGGAAGGAGCGTGGGAGCGAGCTGCAGGGCACCAAAAGCTGCGGCCTCGGGGCTCAGCCTAGCTTTCCGTTGCCCGGCGGCCGACGCATAGGTAACATTGTAACATTGGGCACAACTGCGCTAACCCATTCGGGCCCACGCGTGCTCACGCGAACAAACGCGTCGTCCATGCGCATGCCATATGACCATGCTATCCTCTCCACATTCACCACCAGTTCCAACTTTTTTTCTGCACTATCACCTCCAGTATGTCTGACTCTACCGCTCCCAACCACGACCCCTCCGCCACGCCTTCCCTGGCCCACGACCCTCCGTCTCTGCCCGCCTCTCCGGTAGGATCGACTCCTTGGCGTCCGTCACGGCTCGAGACGCGCGTGCACATCGTTATCGACGGACGCGACTAGCTTCATTGCCGCACTTGGGCGATCCAATTCTAGCATCCCACTGTGTTATGCATGAGAGCTGCTACATCGGAAGCAATTGACTCGCTAGTTCGCACCTCTGTCTGATATTGCCCGTGCCATCGACTGCTGGCGGACGCTTCCAACCTGGTTGCGGCCATCTTTACTGCCAAAAGCCGTGAAGCTGACGAGCCCGTCCGCAGTTGCCCAAGCGCACCAAGCACATCGATCCCGCCCCGTCAATCGCCTCCGCGACCAACGCCTCAAGCGCGCTCCACGCCTCCTCGGCAGCCACCGGCGACGATTCCGGCACCGCAACCCCCACGCCCATCGCAATGTCCACGACGCTTCCGCCCCCCGCCGCCGCTGCCCCTGCGGCCGAGACGACTCTGCAGGTCAAGCTGACGACGGAGAACGCCAAAGCCCCCACCAAGGGCTCCGCCTTCGCCGCTGGCCACGACCTCTACAGCTCCGCCGACATGGTGATTCCGGCGCGGAAGTGGGCGCTGGTTCCCACGGACATTAAGATATCGGTGCCAGCTGGAACCTGTACGTCATTCCCATTTGGGCCTTTTTTCTTTTTTTTTCTCTCTATCATAATCTCGTCGAACACGAATATCCTCTTTAGCCGCCCGCCCTACTCCCTCCCCCTTTCCCCTAAACCCCTTCCCTCCCTTCATCTCGCACAAATGCACCACGATCTAACTAACACACAACCAAGACGGCCGCGTCGCCCCCCGCTCCGGCCTCGCCTACAAGCACGGCATCGACACGCTCGCCGGCGTCATCGACGCCGACTACCGCGGCACCGTCGGCGTGATCCTCGCCAACCTGTCGGACGCCGACTTCGAGATTAAGAAGCACGACCGCATCGCGCAGCTGGTCATCGAGCGGTGCGTCATGGCCGAGGTGGCCGTGGTCGAGAAGCTCGAGGAGACGGTCCGTGGCGCCGGCGGCTTCGGCAGCACGGGTGGCTTTGGCGCGGCGGCCCCGAATGGTGCTTGATTTGATTCTAGCGTGGCGGGCTCGGGGAAGGAGGCAGTAGTGAGTGGGAAAATCGGTTGAACTGGGATCCAGGCGTTTCTATTATCAGGTCGAGGACTACTAGTACCTCCCAGGGATTTCTACGGATTAGGGATGGTCAACTACCGGATTCGGGATACAAAGAATGGCAAGCTTTAAGAAAACAGCTAGAGTGAAAAAGGGAAAAGAGACATGAATACCATCTACATCTACTTCTTTGGTCTTTTGTCTATCCACCAACATAACAAACCCCGTGCCATTTTATGCGGTCTCAATCTGCACCGCGCCATGACTCTTCGAGCCCACGCCCAAATCCACCACGCCCAACTCATCCGGCACCGGCTTGCCAGCATCCGCATCCACGCCGTCCACCAGCACCTCCCTCGCCACGAACTTGTCCCTCGCCGCCCCATCGCCCAGCAGCAGCAAATCCCCCACGTTCCGCACCACGCGCACCTCGCTCGCCCGCATCCTGCGCAAATGGCGCTTGAACTCCCTCTCCCTCGCCGCCTCCACCCCGCCGTCCTCGGCCCCCATCACCCTCGCCTCCTCCTCCGCCACCCTCGCCATCTCCTCCTCGCACGCCGCCGCCGTCTTGCCCAGCACCACGTGCATGCTCTCCAGCACGCGCTCCGCCGCCCGCGCCAGCGGCAGCTCCGCGGCGCCCACGTCGTCGCCGCTCCGCCAACTCGGCTGCCCCAGCACGCCCGCGGCCGCGCACGCCTCGCGCAGGCGCGCGACCGTCAGCGCGGCGAACATGTCGCCGGTGCCCGAGAAGAAGTGGGGGTAGGCCGGGGCGTCGAGGCGGAAGAGGCGCGGGGAGAGGGCGGCGGTGGCGGTGCTGCCGATGATGGTGAGGTGGGTGGGGTTGGTGGCCGACGAGGGGAGGATGGTGGTGTTGTCATCCGGGTCGATGCGGAGGGAGGTGATGATGATGTGGGGAATGTGGTAGGTGCGGTGGAGGGTTTGGAGGGCGGTGGCGAGGGTGGTGAGATTGGTGATTTTGGTGTCGGAGAGGAGTCTGGGGGTTGGGTTAGCCTGTTGTGGTGTGGGGAGGTGGTGAATGTGAACTGCAATTGTGGAGCGTGGAGCGTGATGCGTGTGCTCTTGGAGGTGGGAAGCCTTACTCGGCCTCGAAATGATTCGGCAATATCAAATCCGCCTCGCGCAGCAGCGCCTTGTACTGCGGTATTTCGTCCTCGGGAACATAACAACGGCCCTGGTCACCCATGACGGGGTCAAGCACTGCGGAAAACGCGTGACAAGTCAGCATTTCCCCTTCGCACTGCTATGACTCCCACACTCCAGGGCGACGGGAGTATACGAGAGCAATCTCCCCTCAGCAAGCACAGCCCACTCAGAACATACCCCAGAAGAATGACCCAGGCTTAACGGAAGCGTTGAACCTCAGATCTCTCCCGATCTTGCCTACCGCCTGGACTGCCTCGGCGCTGGGCATGTATCCGGACAGCAGGACGTCGAAGTTGTTCAGGTACGACTGCTTCAGACCCTCGTACAGTTCAAGAATCTCCTCCGCCGTCGTCTTGCGGCCCTTGACCTGTTTGTATGCCGTGTGGTTACCTACATGGCGCCGTGTGTGAGCTGTGGTGGTCGTCGAGTCACTGGTCGAGGGTGGGCTGACTGTAGTGGACTGTGTTGATTGCCGATACTTCGCAGCCAAGAGCTTGCATGATAAAAGTCGCCATCGTGTTCCCGACGTAGCTGCATAATCGCGTTCGGTCTCAGTAACGTCGAGTGTAGGCATGCCGGAGCGGTTTGCGGCGCGCGGAATGTTCGACTCACCCATGCGCGACCTGGGGCGCACAACGTCAGCGATTGTACGTGAGAAGTTGCGAGGAGCTTACATGGCTAGCAATCGCGAGCACGCGCGTTTCCGGTATAGAGAACTCTCGAGACATGGTCGCACAGCAATGTTGTCGCAGCAAAGATTGAACGGCAGGCGCAGGATTTAGTGGTGTGGAATTTCGTCTGCCTTACGGAATCTGCACGACACACGCGCAATGACGTGTGGGGCTATGTACCCCGCGATGCTCGGCCAGGCCTGGAATTGCACCGAGTCGCTGTCCACCCAAACCCGCTGATCGAAAAGAGAAAATAGAAAGCAGTCCACCATTTTTGCTCCGATAACATGTCTAGCCCCCGCTGCCCGGGAAGATCTGCAACCCAGCCCATGCACCCTTGTAGTATTCCTACACCTTGCTGATATCATCGCGTTTATTATTCGTAAGCTTTGCGATAGCCAACAATCGCCGTCATCTACTCCTCGTCGCCGATCTGCAGGCCTGTCAGCATGCAGTAGTGTAAAGGGTTGCGACGGGAAGTTTACCTTGGGCGCAAGGTAGAATCTCAAGTAGCTGTTGTTCGAGAGCGAGTACTCGACCAGCAGAGGGACCTCGTTCGACAGGCACAGCTTCACCTGGGTAGACAGTGCAGTAGCTGCGGTAAAGTTGGACAGGTACTTGAGGGAGAAGGTGAGGGAAACAGGCTCCGACAGATCAATCTCCACATTGTTACCCTCCTTCTCGACATCCGTGTGTTGGCGCAGCGTAACGGAGCCGGAGCCGATGTCGCCCTGGCACGAGAACTTGACACCATCCTTGGTGCACTCGATGGCCACTATGCGCTGTTAGCCTGTGTTGCGCATATAAAACTACCCTATCATACCTGACTCGGACAGGGCCATCAGGTCCTTGGTGATCCTCTGGAACTCGACCGAGGGCATGGAGATGGTAGCAGCGTAGTCGGTCTCGGGAATGCCCAGGTGCTCCTGATCAATGTCCATGAGCTTGATGTCATACTCGCTGATCCTGTCGTTCTGGGCGCTCTCGAAGGTGAAGTTGACGACGTCGGGGGCATCCTCGGCCTTGAGGGTCAGGATATCCTCGTTCTGTGCGCAGCGCAGGACCTTGGTGAGCGAGGTCAAGTTGATACCGAGGGCGATATTCCTGTCGCAGCGGAAGGGCGAGAAGCTCTCCGACTTGAGCATCATCGACACCAGGGCAACGTGCGAGTTGTCCATGGCCTGGAGGGCGATGCCGGAATCATTGCAGTCGAAGTTGCAGTCCTGAACCAGGTTCTTGATGGCATCGACAACCTACGACAGGGTCAGCTTGAGGTGCGAAGAGAGGATACAAGCGACAGACCTTCTTCAGCAGGTTGGCCTGCTCCAGACGCGCCTCAAGCACTGTAAGACGTCAGCATCAGCTCTGCGACAGTGCCTCAATGCATGGCGACCTACTTTTGAAGATATAGGAGCGAGTAGGTATAGAACGGGTATGGAAACGCGAATTGGGGTATCGGTAAAGAGAAGGGCGGGTTGGGGACTTTGGACGGACTGGCGGGTGGTGTGTAGAAGCAAGCAGTGCAGCCTGGCGGGCACGATTTTGTGAGGGACGCGCGACGCGAACAAGCGTGGCGCGTCGCGTTCGGAAGAACTTCGGGCATTCCCGTGTGAAATCACCTACCCTCGCACTCGAAACTTCTTCCATCATTCTCTCCTGCTCCTTCTTTCTGTTCGGAAAACGGCTGTCGCATGTTTTACCTCGCCCACGCGGGCACCGAACCTCGTCGAGCCCCTGTGGGAGATAATCTGCACTGACACCTGTGGCATACTCCCTTCTGCACACCTTCCCATGGATCGTGGGTGAGATGTGGCTCCCCTCGGAATTGAATGAACTTTCGTAAATGGCGGGCACGGTTTACGCCTTCTCTCATCAGAATGCAGCTCTCTACCTGTCCTCCGTTGACTAACCTCCGTCGTTTGATTGCTGACTTGTCCACGCTGCGACTCCAGCATGGCTCTGACGCACGCGTGAACTAATACAGCCAACACAGCACACGATTCAAGACCTTTCGTGGCCATTCTTACCACACGGAACCCTTCAACTCACGCGCAGCGCTCTTTCTCGATACCCTGAGCCAGTACTTTGTTCTGAGCCACCTCCCTTGTCTCAGATGTCTCAACATCAATACCTTTGTTTTCAGATCTATTTTCGGGTCCACTCTCAAAGGACCATCTTCAACAAAGGTCTTGGCCACGCTTAAATCCAACAGCCCACCCCGGTGTTTCTGAGGCCTCAATTGCTCTCCCTGGTCTTGAGGTATTTCAATTTCTACGCAGGACGTAGTCGAGCGCACAAAACCACCCACCAGTCTTCAGGCCAGCTCTAGCAAGTTACTGAGCTATTCTGCCAGCGCGCTCTCAACCTCAAGTCCACACGACCGAATTCAACCCTTAACACAGCGTTTGAACATACATTCTCGCATTACCATGCAGGCTTCCAACCACACCATCAAAAATTCGGCCTTCGTCAACAAGGTCGCCCAGATGCGCCTCAATCTTATGCCGATCTATGCCCTCCCTTTTGGCAACCCGCATCCCTCGTTCCCAAAGACACTGCTCCAGTTCCACCTCCTGACCGAGGAAGAGCTCGACAGTATGGCTGCTCACTACTCTCAAACCACGACCACGCGCAACGAGTGGACCGACCAGTATCCCTGTGTCATGGGCTGGGATGCCGACTTCTTTGCCGATCCCTCCCTGAGCGACGAGCAGCGTGTCAGCATCAAGCGCCGCAAGCTGGGCAAGTTCATCGGTCTACAAGGCTGCGACACCCCTACCAGCGAGGTCCAGATGCGGCTCAAGTTCACGGAGGCCAGGATCCAGAGGCAGATCGAGCAAGCCAAGGAGGATCAGCGGGCGGTCGAGAAGGGCTGGATGAGGTGGTATGGCGTGTGATGGCACGTGGTGGCTGATATTTCTTTTCTTCTCTACGCCACTCTACATTCCACGTGGAAATCTCTTTGTTGGCTGGTCTTCACCCTTTTGTTTACCACCCTTCCCTGTCTTTATTCTTGGATCTGTGGCTTTCCTCTTTGAAAGCGGTGTTTCAGCGGCATCATCGGCGTTTTACTTGCTTGGTTCGAGTGGCAACGCTACGTATAGACTTTGGAGTTTTTTTTTTTTTTTTTTTTTTTTTCACAAGCACATACTCATGCAACATCTTTGCATGCCCTCTTCATTTCACTGGGCCCGGTTTTCTTTATTTTTTCTTTCATTCTTAGAACAAGCGCTTTGATGGATTACCCGATTTTGACTTGCGTCAGTCATCCTAGGAACCCCGCTTTCCAGCTGCAACTAGAAGGAGAAGCGTAGCGGCTTGAACTGTCGCTTCAACTCTTCCATTTGTATGTACATACAATTCTTCGCTCCAAGAACATAACCTCACTGAACACTGTATTGGCCTGTTACAACCGTGATGACAAGCTGCATGAAAGGGCAAAGGGTGAGCGCTTCAGAGGAAGTTCCGGTGAGATTGCTTTGTGCAGGTTCATCGCACAAAAGTAAGTGTCCACTAATCAGGTCCTTGATTCGCTCCAGTGAGTCCTTGTCTTGAGCATACTTGAAGCGCCACTAAGACTAAATTTTCGAAATTGAAAACGGGTTCAGGTGCCGCTTTTCCAGCCCTGGTAATATCTGATTCGACATATTCACTTCAAGAATTCAGGCCATACTCAACAAATCCTTCTCGTCCGAACGAGTCTTTGGAACCTCCTTGCGCGCATATTCTTATTGGAGGCAATACTCTTTGTCGCTATGCCCGACTCTTCTGATTCGCAGAACGTGGCATCCTGCTTACTCGCTGCATGCCTCTTTACCCTGTCCAATTTGCCCTTCCTTTAGCCAATTTGCCCTTTTTGCCCTTCTGCCCTTTGCCCTTCTCCCCTCGTCCACCCTATCGCCATCCCGCCGCACCGTCACACGCTCCACGTATCCTTGCCACACCCGCATATGCATATACGCTCCGCAGCGCATCCCGCCCAATCACCGCCCCCGCGCTTCCCTCCGACCAAAGCTCGATCTTTCCCAAACAAGGTCCATCAACTAATTTGCGCTGTACCACGCACCGTCATCAGAGCTTCCGGATGACTTGTCTCTGAGCCATTGGCTTGGGATGTGTGAGCCGGGGGAATGGGCGGTTCTAATTTATGGAGACGGCTTTCGCCCTTTTTACACGACGTTTGAAGTTATGGGAGCGGTGGGGGTTGGTTTGGGTGAGGTGCAGATGGGGCGTTTTGGTGGGCATGTGCAAGTGCCTGAGGTGGTGATTGGGCTGCATGTGGTCAACGCTGATGCTTTGTGTGCAGGTGGTTGTTTTGCTGGTTTGTGCAACGGGCTCTCTTGTCTTTCCTTTAAAAGTGCTATATTGGGTCTGAGGGAGAGATGCAACTGGATTCGCGCTGGTAGATACGATCTGGATATCTCACCTCACGCTTAACAACGTACTGGCCACTCTGCTTATAAAAACCCACTTGTCCGCCTCCCGCGCTGGGATATAATTGACTAACGTGAGGCCGAGTAGTTAATTCTGCAGCCAGCGTTTCCTAACAATGTAGATGCGCTCATATCATTAGCGAAAGATGATGAACAGCCTCTACATCAGTCGATTTTCATGTTCATCAACGATTCTAGAGAACCTTGGCCTCAAGCCAGCCGTCTCCAGTCCAATCATAATGAATGTCAGGGGGCCAAACCAGGATGATCATGAACAACTTCCTACCCGCTGCTGAATTTTCGGAACCTTTTGATGCTTGGAACCTCGGATATCGTTGTCGAGTACAACACTTTGCCAGAGGTTAGAAACGCATGAGGAACCCACAAATCTTCCAAGCTTCGCCGCCCTGGCCAGATTCAGCGGAGTTCCCATGACCAACATGCATGTGCTACACGCTGAATTACACATGACATGAACAACCACATGACGGCTGCCTCGGTCTCGATGTCGTGCGGAATACCTCCCGGAAAGTATGCTTGTCGGCCTTACTTGAAAGCAGCAAGGTGCCAATCTCCAAGCCTTAATCGCACCGAAGCCATTGCAATCGCGCGAAAAGACGCGGCGATGAACGATACTGACTCCTCTCGGCCAACGGCAACATCAATTCAATGGAGTTGATTTTTCCAACATGCCACGTAATGCACTCTGGCGCAGTGTTGCTTTTTGCGCCACGAATCAATCCGAGGGGGAAAGAACGGGCCAGAGCACATTGAAACAACGCTAAAAACCTCTGTGTAGAGGTGTTCAAGCTGATAAGTGTCATTATCAGTAGATACCGATCCTCTTTCCGGCGGGATAATGCTGGGTATCACTTTTGATCACCAGGACTTGCAAACCCTTAGCTGTGATTGAGCTGAACCCAGACAACAAACAGTTGAACACAAGACCAGTTTGATTCCTCATTGTGCTGAGGAACATAGTGTCTTATTCGGTGCCGTTGCAGAACATGTGGGAACTGTTGGAAGACATATGAACGAAAGAGAAATGAAAACTGTTGTTTTGAACCCAATAACTCTGGCAATCACCTTAGCTCAACCATAACAGCTCTGTCAGATGCAAAGCTGTCACATTGCATGACCGTTAAGCTGCGGTTCGTTGAGCTGTTTGGCCTGTCACAAGCGTGGAAAGAGAGGGACATTCAAACTCTGAATAAAAACTCCACACAGGCCATAGTCATGACGCTCCAAGATTACAGAATGCTTCCGACTGAGGTTTCGACAGATAAACTACCGTACGACACGATGACTTCTTTTCCCCCTGTGTCTGTCTGTCTCACCCTCCACGAGTAATAGTGTCTACGTCGGAACTGAATGGCAGATGATATCATCGCGAGCCTCATTTTCATGCATGACTGATAGTGAGCTTTTCCAACTATCCATGCTGCTGTTTACCAAGCTTTGAGCAGCAGAGGGGGAATTAGATCTCATTCGGGCTCTTTGTAGAGCTTTACCAAGAGTAGCTTTGAATGAGAGAGAGAACCGTCAAAACCTTAGCACGAGATGACACACAATATCTAACCAACCATGAATGTGAGAAACTCCGAACAGGGTAGCAGTCGGCTTTACCCACTATCATCAACGATAACATCAACGAGGAATCCCAAAATACTCAGCGAAGCAAGAAAGTGACACAAAATAAAAAGAAACGTCCAATTAAACTGTCTAGTGCGAGAACAAAGGAAGGGGAAGAACCTAGGCCATCTCGTTCTTCCCCCCTAGTGCCGTTCATGTTCCAAAGTGTAGTGCAGGAAGAACCAGTTTCTGAAACGCCTACGGGCTCTGCTTACTGGCATCGAGCGTTAAGCTCAGATAGGGAGTAGAACTTGACGTGGTGAAGGAATGGTGCACCCGCCACTTCCATATCAGTAAAGAACTGCGTAGAAACACGTGGCATCGAAGCAGGCCAGGAACCCGAAGTCAACCTCGAGCTTAAAAGATTGGCTAAGGCAGCCGGCTCCGAGGATGTCTGTGGCAGCGACATTAAGGTGGAGAATGTGGAGGACGATAAAGAGGTCGGCTCGTGGTACCAATTGTTCTCCTCGGGTACTCCAACATTACACTGGGCATTTGGCCAATGGAAAACCTTTTGAACCAGCTCAGACTCCCTCGTCAAGTCTACATGTTCCTGGACATTATCATTTCCGCATGATGATTAGCTTCAGCACTGCCTCCTCCATTTGCATCATCATCATCATCATCATCATTAGAGCGCCAGACAAAACAGGCACGGTGAGCATTGTTTATGTTTTTGGAGGAACAGAAAAATAGTGATAATGTTAAAAAAACTCATTCAAGTTCCAAACTGTTGGCGATAGTTAACAAACGAAAGAGCAGGAGACCAGCTAAAGACACACCAAAGCTATGAATCCATCATGTATTAAGACCTAGGAACGGCACCTATCTACGTTTTTTTTTGTAGGGTGTAGTGTATAACGAAAAGCGCACGCGTGCTACAAACGAAAGAAAAAGAACGATATAACCATCACCTCCCCCTTCATCTCCAACGACAAGACAAAGGGAAAAATCGTTTCCAGCAACCACCTCTGCCACCTCCTCCCTTCTCTTTCACATTCAGTCTACGGCCCCTCTCTTCCACTATTAGTTTACGACCCTCTCTTTTGAATCAATCTTCTCTCCTTTCTTCCACACATCATTTCAGTCTATCCCCCCTCTCTCTTCCCCGTCCCCTGTCCACGTCTACGTCCCCGTCTCCTCTTCCTCAGGCGCCGTCCCCGTCATCGTCTCCGTCTCCGTCACCGTATCTGTTATCATCATCGCCGCAGCGCTTGCAATCGTCGACCCGGTCCCCGTCGTTTGTGTCCCTGTCTGTGTCGTCCCCATCTGTGTCGTCGTTCCCGTCTGCGTCGTCGTCGTCCCCGTCTGTGTCGTCTGCGTCTCCGTCTGTGTCGTCTGCGTCTCCGTCTGTGTTGTCTGCGTCTCCGTCTGTGTCGTCCCCGGCGGCGGCCCCACCATCGTCACCGTATCTGTAACCGTAATCGTCATCATCATCCCACTCGTCGACGATCCGGTGTCACTACTGCCACTACACCACTCTGGATAAATCTTCGTCGTCACCGTCGTCGTCGCCGTCACCGTCCTCCGCGCCGAGGATGACGACGGTGGCGAAGAAATCTGCGACGCCTGTCCCCAGAAAAGCGTCTTGTGCGAATAGCCGGCTTCATCAACCGTGCCGGCCGTCGAATACGCAGACAGGGAAGAATCGCCGTCGCCCTCGTTGGGGAGGTCCGAGACCGAAGTCGACGACGAGGATGAGGAGGACCAGGACGAGGACGAGAAGGATGTGCTGCCCCAAAGGAAAGCGATGGCAGCGTCGTCTCCACCACTTGCGGAAGAAGAAGAAGAAGAAGAAGAAGAAGAAGAAGAAGAAGAAGAAGAGGCACCGGCGGTAGCGCCGAGCTGGTTGCTCGGGGTAGGGATATCCGGGCTCCAGTGCAGGGTGGCGTGGATGACGTTGTTGCTCAGGGTCGCGGCGCCGGAGGATGGCTTCGCGGCGGGATGGGAGAGACGCGCTGGGGTCCTGTGCGGGGGGGTTGGGTGGGTGGAGATCGATGATGATGATGATGAGCCGCCGGATGGCCTTGCGAGGTTGGAGTTGCCCGGTGGGGCCAGTGCTGCGGCTGTGGCGGCGGAGCGGGCGGCCGTGTAGGCAGAGAGGGGGAGGGTGGAAGGCGAGGACGAGGAGGATGTGCTTGTCTCGGTTTGGAGGGGGAGGAGTTCGGGGTCGAGCTCAGAGAGGGCTATTGAGCTGGAGGTAGTGCTGCTGCTGCTGCTGCTGCTGCTGCCGCTGCTGGAAATGGTGGACAGCGTGGAGGTTGAGCCAGTGGTTTCGCTTGAGGTGGAGGTAGTGCTGCTGCTGCTGGAGAGGGTGGACAGCGTGGAGGTTGAGCTGGAGGATGTGCTGGTCGAGCCTGTAGAAGTTGAAGAGCTGGAAGACGGATAGAAGAGCGACAAAACGTCGTAGATTGAAGTAGTGGACGAGTGGTCGGAGGTGGTGGTACTGCTGCTGCTGCTGCGAGTGGACATGGAAGATGTCTTTGAGGAGGTTAGCTGCGATATGGTGGACTGAGACCCGGTCGACGTTGAAGACCCTGTGGAAGACGAGTCATCAGAGGCATCGTCAGAGGTATGCATCAGAACCTGGTAGTCGGCAGTCCTGACCCCAATATTCGGACTGGGCAGCATATTGACGCCTTCCTTCTTCACCTGCCTCTTCCAATGTCTCTTTCTAGCACTGGCAGGCTTCGTACTACTCGCCGCAGTCGACGTCCCGGTCCCAAGCCAGGGTTTCGGACAGACGACATCATCAGCGTCCAGCACGCCGAACCAGCAGTCCCAGTAGCCCTTCGGACTGCCAGAGTCCGGAGCGTAGTGGACGAGCAGCACGTCGCTGCAGCTGTAAAGCCCCAGGTCGGCGCAATCGCTCTGGCACATGGCCAGGCCGCCGTCGTGGTCACCGATGCCGTGGCGGAAGCCGGCGATGGGGCCATCGTACTCAGTGACAAAATAGCAGGGCTGCGGGTAGACCGAGGTGAAAGCGGGGGCGGAAGAGGAGCTGGAAGAGCTGACGTAGTTGCTTAATGATTTGGAGGGCGTAGTCGAGGAGCCGTCTGCTGTTTCGGCGAAGGCTGCGGGGGTTGACATGGCAGAAGTTACCGATGCCGTTGAAGCCGCGTCCGAAATGGATGTCTCCGTGTCTAGGGATGATTCTCTTTCTTCGTCCTGCTGGTAGACACGCATGGAATTGATGTCCCAGTAGGCATTCTTGAAGCTTTCAGGGCTTTGGGCGACGAAGTTGTTGCAGCTTTCCCACGCATTGTTGGACGTCATGGGACAGCCGGCATACTTGCCGAAGGTGCTACCGGCCCAGTCGCCGCAGAAGGTAATGTCGAGAATGATGGTATGGTCCTTGAAGTGCTGGTCAATTTCACAGCCGCCCTGGAAATTGGCCATGGGAGTGCCGAATTCAGACACGTCCGGAGAGCCGGTTCCGATGCTGGTGGGCATGCTTGAACGCGGGAAGAACCAGACGCGGACCCAGTGCGAGGTCCATTCCATGGCGTAGAGCTGTTTTCTGTCAGTCTCAACGTTGCTGCATCATCATGAGTAGCTGACTCACGCCACCGTTGCCCTCGTTGAACCCATCGCCATAGCTGTCGGTCCTCGTGCTTTGAGAACCGCAGCCACCCGCACAGTTGAACGAGTCGGCGATGGCTGACTGGCCCTTTCCTTCAATCGAGCAACCAGAAGCCGTGTACACCTTGTTCGTGTTGTTCAAGTTGTTGTTGACCCCCTCAATGATATCTTGCAGGTATCGTCAGTCACATGATATCAATACACGCGAGGACTCGACAGTACCAATTTCTCCGTCACCAGGCCACTCTTCCTTCTCTCCGAGGCTCCACCAAGCAGGCCATGTCCCACAGCCCACGGGCATATGGTTGAGGTCGAGGATGAACAAGCCGTGGTTGTACGCCTTCTTGCTGTGCAGGCGGACACTGGGCCTACCGGGTCCATGGACGTCGTACTTGTTTTTGTGGTCGACACCCACGTAGATGCGGTCCTCTTTGATGCCAATGAGGTCGTTGGCCGCGGCGTAAGACTTGTTGACATACTGCACAAAGCCGCCAGTTGGATCGGAGTCCTGCCACAACATATCAGTCATATTCCTTGTCAATGTGTGTGTGTGTGTGTCTCACCGTGAAGAAGTCAAACTTGTCAAACCAGTTCTTGGCAGCGTACTCGTCGGCGAGCTTGTAGCTCTGGGCGGTGGCGCTGGAAACGAGAAGTGCAGCCCATAGCGAGCTTGCTGGCATAGATGGCAACATGATGGCAAGGAAAGAATATTGATGAAGGCGTAGCGAAAAGATGCTCACACTGCAGCGAAGGCTGCTCTATGTAGGTTGCTCAGAGCAAGCAATTAAGCATTCCGACTGTGGCAGGTCCTCTTCACGCTCGTAAGTGCAGGTGGGGCATTCTCAGCATGGAGCGGCAACGACGGGGAGGTAGACATGTCCAGCCACAGCTTGGTATTATATTGAGACGAGGCCATCCTCCTTGCTTCATGGTCCACTTGCAACGTGGCGACCACATATAACAATAGGCTCCCGTGGTGGTGGAATGAAGGGTCGAGTCGTTTCATCCCGAATGCTTGACTGTTCACGGCGTCGGTTACTCTGGTGACTGTCCAACGGCCCGTGGTTGTCCAAGCTACCGCTCGCCGAGGGTCCGATGAGGGCGATCAGAACGGAGCTGGGTCGTGGCTGTGCCCACGTGGACAGTGGTCATGCTTTCCGTCGCCGAGACATGTGGCCTCTCGCTCAAGCAAGGAATGCGCCTCATTACGGCCCTTGCCATGCTGTGGAATGATGTCAAACGTCGTCCGTTGAGACTGCTGAAATAAAGGATGCGATTGATGATTCAGAAGGTGGTACGCTCTCGAAAAGCCCAAGAGCTTAGTGACGTGAAATCCCATAAAATCCAAGAGGTCCCATGGCGCAGCCTATGCTCTCGATGAAGGCCCCAAAATCCTGTCCTCACGCGTCCTGGTAGTCCGCTGCCTATCTTGACCTGAGCTGTTCTGGTCGGCAGCTTCTTGCGACTGCGAGAAGGCGGGTTCGGTCATGTACGAGTTGTTGTTGTGACCCTGCTGTTGCTGCTGCTGCTGCCAGGAACGCTGCTGGCGGTTTTGCTCGTAGGCGTTGAGGTCATCATTGGTGAGCGTGATGACGGTGGCGGGACGGCGCAGCATGGTCGGTGAATGGCGCGGGAAGGCTGGGCTGGTGAAATGGATTGAAGCCAAAGGCGAGGCAAGAGCGATGTCCTGGTTGTTTCCGGGCTAGAGTACCAAGTATGATAGATTGAAATGCCAAACGTCGCAATTGGATTCAAGTGTCAGAGCTAGTCCAGGATTCTGTGGAGTATCTTCCCAAAATCAATCAATCAATAAGTGAGGTTGGTGTTGTGATGGGCTAGCTGCCTCACGCCGCGGCGGAGAGCTCCCGCGCCAAGGAAAAAGCCCGTGCGAACGCAATTCCCAAACCTCACCACCACCACCGATTTCTCCGCAACCAACCCTCCATACCACCCGTCCACCCCCCGCCCACGCCATGCATTTACGACACTGCCGGGCCGCCCCCGCGCTGACCCGGCCGCGCACCCACGATGTAGCCGCCCTCCACCATTCCATCCGCACCTTCCACATCTCCGCTCCGCTTGGCGACGAGTCCTCATCTTCTGGCAGCAGCAACAATAACGAGTCAGGTAAACCCCCAAAACCCTCGCCCACCCATCCAATTCCCCTCCAATCCCTCAATCCCCTACCCCACGCCCCACTAACACCAACCGAAAAACAGCACCCCTCGGCTCCGCCCGCGCCCGCTCCGCCGCCGCCGGCGCACGCATCCAAAACATCGCCCCGCGCTACTCCAACACCACCTCCAACCCCGCCCCCATCGGCACCAACTACAAGCAAGTCGGCCTCGCCGGCGGCTCCTTCAAATCCGGCCAGCAGGCCCGCCAGCAGCCCCGCGTCATCAGCCCCGTGCGCCGCACCGATGCCGGCGGATCCCCCCCCCGCATCCAGACGCGCGTGGGCGGAGGAGCAGGAGCAGGACAACGAGGAGCCCCCCCGCCGGGCCAGCGCTTCGGCGGCCTAGGCGCCGGGCGACCATCATCACCCAGAGGCGGCAACATCGGCGCACGCGGTGGAGGTGGTGGACGGGGCGGCCGCCGCGGCGGAGCTCGTGGCAGCCGCAACAACCCCAACAAGAAGAAGGACGACCAGGCCGGCGACGATGGCCCGGCCCCCCTGTCCGACACGGTGCTGCGCTACCTCGTCTCGCTCAAAGCCGCGCGGCGCGCCGTCAAGACGCACACCCCCCACGAGCACAGCTCCGAGGAGCTGATCTCGCATGCGGCGCTGAGCGCGTCGCTCGGGCAGCCGGGCGGCGCGGTGCAGCTCCTCGAAGCGCGGCTGCGCGCGCTGGCGGGCCGCCCCGACCTGAGCCCCGAGCCCGTCATGGGCATCGCGAACCGGCTGCTGCGGGGCCAGTTCGTCAAGTTCGCCGACGACGCGGAGCGCGAGGCCGTCATGGCCATCGTGGCGGAGCGGCAGGAGCTGGTGGCGGCACAGCTGTCGGAGAAGGCGGGCGAGGAGGTTACGCCGCGCGCGATTGAGTTTGAGGAGGTGGGCGCCGCCGTGCGCGACGCGACGACGGACGCGGTCGTGGCGGGCAGGTATGCCGTGCAGGCGGCGGATATGGGCCGGCTGGCGGCGAAGGCCGCGACGACGGCGGACAGCAGGGACGCAGCGGCCCGCGTGCTGGATCTGAATGGCAGCTATGTTGGTGGCGATAGGGGCAAGTTCATGGACAGGCTGGATGCGCTGCTGGCTGTGCAGGGTGCTGCGGCGGCGGCGAAGCCGAAGCCGGCGCCCGCACAGCAGGCTTAAGTCTTTGGATGAATGTGTACGTAGGGGTGGTGTGGTGGGTTGATATGGCATGGGTGTAGGAGTTGCTTCGAGAGGGAGATGACACTTATGGGTAAAGAAAATATTTTTCTCTCTCTCTCTTCCTGTAAAACATATCAGAAAACAGTTATATTTCTCTCCCATAAGCCTATTCCCTCATGCTACGTATTGGAGCTTGCAGTCAACCCCAAATGAAGCTCATCTACCTCAACGATTGCAAACAGAAAGTAACGCCACATTTTGCCAACTCTTTTGAGAAAGCGAGACACTCTTTCTCCGATGATTATTCCTCACTGCCGAAAAATACCAGGGGCTTTCCCTCAGACAGATAAGCAAAACCCAGCGAACTTTGCAATACTACAGCTCAGCTGTAACTACCTAACTAACCACGATGTCTTCAAGCACATACGCTATGAGTAAAACTTTCTCCCTAAGCAGACTTCTCGCGTCCGGGTGTGATCGGCCCATCCTGCTTTTGTGGAGGAGAAAAGAAAAAAAAGGGTCGTAAAGGCGGTCCATGGCAACTCAAGTGGGGAGGAAAATGAAGAAGAACATGATTTCGCGGGCGTAGAAATCCGTAGCACTACCTATTTTCACCCGCTCTTCCCACCCTTCCCCAATGAGTGCAACTTCCCGAGTCTGAATGGAAGGGAAAATAAAAACGCCTGAGAACACCACGCTACTGCCTAGCAGCTTGGGCCCAATCCTGGTTACCAGCCATTTCCTAATCGCCTTACCGAATGATCGTCGCAGATGAATTAAATTGTGTGAAAAGGGCCCCATAAGCATGGAATGTTGAAATCCACCAAAAAGCCTGCTCGCTGTGCTGATATCATTTCCCGAAACCCTAATTGCTGTTCCATGAAGAAAACTCCGGCAAAAAATGCAAAAAGAAATCGACTGTGGCAATTTTTGGGGGAGGGTATCAAGGTTTCGGCCGTGTCTAGGGACTTGAAAAGGACGGGTTTGATCCTTTGCAATCATGTCGAATGAAGTAGTGAGATGCTTGTTCTCGAAACCATATCTCAGCGTCGAAAGCTCGAGATGTATGCTGTTGTCAGAATCGTGCGGACTACTCCTTCAACAGAACCTGCAGAATATCGTAATTAAAACAATGTCGGGAAAACTGCACGACTTCAAGTAGATCATATGAATACATTGCTGAGAGAATGGAACTTACTCGGCGCTGTCTTGCACGCTCCGCCTCAACTTGCGGTTGTACAGCTTCTTGTCCTCAGGCGTGCCCCAGAAGAGCTTGGATGCCTCAGGGTTGACTAAGGTACGTGGGTCGTAGGCAGGCTGTTCGTCCTGGATGGCATCAACGATAGCTTCTATGTGGCTCCGAAGATCGTCGGAACGGCGAGATGTGTAGCAGAGCACACCATCCCTGGAGATGCGCTGGTGAAACAGAGGAGTGTCGATTTTGACACGAGGTTGAACGTCTGGGAACTTGGTCGAGATGTAGATGTTGACTCGGAACATGCCCCCATCAAGGTTGGACATGGGCGGTCCGAAGAAAACGAACGCCCAGACAAAAGGGTTCTTTTCGACAAGCTCCAGATCGAGGTGGACACTGTCACACCGCTTGAAGTGCTCGACAACTTGCTCGAACTGTCGCTGCAGGTTGTTGGCGATGCTGAGCTCACTCTTGGTTGCCTGCTGACCTTCTTGGGCCCAACCCAACGCTTCTTGGTCGACGGCCTCGCGAACGACAGCCAGTCGCTTGAGCAAAGACTCATAGTGGAACGCTCCACTCATCTCGTTGCTGGGGCCTTCAAAAGGCATCTTCTCGAACTTGCTGCCGTCCTTGTACTGCTCCTTCAACTTGTTGATCGAGTCCACGTAAGAGTCGTAGTACCAGAGGAAGCGACGCTTGCAGAGGTCCTGGAATGGATCGAACGGCTCCTCGGAGGACGAAAGGTCGTCTTCGGCATTGTAACGCACAATGGTCTTCTTGTCCGGCGCGACGATCTTGTAGTACTCTTCCAAACGCTCGATAACCGATACACGAATGGTCTCGTGGTGGATCTACACGATGTACATTCAGCATCGACTCTTTCTCCCGCAGCAGTCCGTCTCAAGCGCACCTTTGCAGTATATGCCGCCTTCAGCTTCTTGTCGTACTCGGAGTTGGCATCCTCGAAGCCGGGCTCGTTCTCGTATGGATCGGGTGACATCAAGCTCTGGATGGAGATGAGGATCGACTCAAGGCCCTGGGCGGAGGACCATTCCTCGCCGGGTTCGCCGCGCCATGTTCTGAGAGTTCGTCAGCGTGAGATCGACGTGCTTCCGAAGCTGTTCATACCCTAGAATGGACCTAGAAAATAGTCAGTACGCGGTCAGACGAAACGGTAGGTGCAGACGAGGCTGACTCACAGGCAGACTTTGCCCTGGGCGTAGATATTGGGATTGAAGCGGGTGCGGCCACTGTTGGTAGTGATGCAGGTGACTGAAGGCGCCTTGGTAGGGTAGTCTTGCGTCACGTCAGCGTTTGCTGGCACCCATTTTGGGTCGCAATGGGTGCCTGCATACCTTTGCCGAAGCGCACAGCGAACTGGTGAATTTGGAGAAGGTTAGCAAAGAGCTATGATAGGAGCTGTTCTGTGACGCACTTCGAAGAAGCCAAACTCGTACGGAGTGTCTGGGGGACCAATGATCAAGGCTCGAACGGATCTGACGTCGCTATCTCGGCAAGCGACGGCGAGCGCTTCATGTTCATGACATCAATTAGCAGGGAGCTTGGAGAAGAGGTACAGGCGGACGCACAGAGATCCGAGCCCTTCTGGATATCGCACAGCTCCTGTGAGAGTGTCAGCGATCGGAGCCTGGCGAGGGGTAGCAAGGAGCAGGTCTAACACGTGTGATGCGGAGGATCGACTGGTTAGACATGGCGGGCAGCGAGCGAGCGAGCGAGCGCTGGGCGGCCGTTCAGAGAAGTGGTGGATTGGTAGAGCTAGAGAAAGGCGGAGGGAGAGCTTATAGCATGTGAACCGGTGACGCTACCCGTGTGCGTCTTGAATGAGCAAACGCAGGGCTGCAAAGTGAGAAGGACAGAGAGGGCGGCGGCGGCGCGGGCACTGCGGCGTTTGTGCAGATCACCCGCTAGCCCAACCCCAGGCTCATCAGGAACACACCTCACTCTTCCGTTTGAAAAGAAGTCTGCCCGCGCGCGCGTCTCGTCAGTGATGGGCCCGTCGCCAGCTTAGACACCTTCGCCGACCTCAGAGCCTTCTGCACCTCCCCTGCGCCGCCGCCGTCATGTACGCCCTTCTCCGAGCCGCCCGCATCCTCCTCCGCTCCCCCAGCTTACCTCCGTCGCCAGGGTCGTCTTCGCGCTCCTGATCATCAACAAGGCCGGCGGTCTGATATACAACCGCGAGTTTCACCAAGGTCTCCAGAAGGATCTCAAGAGCAATGAGCTGCTCATGCTCGCCGGCACCTTCCACGGGTACCCACTCCCTGCCTCCCACGCCCTGCCACCACTCCCGCTAAGCTCTCATCCGCTGCAGTGTCCATGCCATAACCCGTTCCCTCACGCCCGCCGCCGTGCTGCCCACCGCTCTGCCCGCCAGCTCCAACACCGCGCCTTCGCTGCGCCCCCAGCCCTCTGGCCTCGAGGTCCTAGAGACCGCCAAGTTCCGCCTCCAGTGCTTCCAGACGCTCACCGGAACCAAGTTCCTGCTCTTCACCGAGCCCGGCCAGCCCAATATCGATTCCATCATCCGGAGGATATACGAGCTGTACGCCGATTTTGTCACCAAGAACCCCTTCTACACCGTCGAGATGCCCATTCGATGCGAGAAGTTTGACCGCGGCTTGGACGCGTTTGTCCGGAGTAGGGCTTGATGTGATACCAGCACTTTCATGACTAGTAATCCCTAATTGGTAAGGGCGATGGAATGGTAGTTAGAACTCGTGGGAGGGACTCAGATGAGTGGGATTGGTTCTTATGATTGGGGCGGTTGGCATTATTTTGGAGTTGGTCATATCGGAACATGAGGTCACGCCAGCCTAGATTGCATACAGTCCAGGTCGAATAGATACCCATTGAAACATTGCCAAGAAGCATACGCAGGCCATATCGTAGTGAGAGTCAGAGAGATAGCGATTGCAGCGCGACAGACTACCAGCGCTACTACTCACTTTTGACTATGATGGCTATCAAGAGTTCCCAGCCAACGCCAATGCTCTCATTCGTTGATTATGCTATGGTCTTACTGCAAAGCACATCTGTACTCGCATCTGATGTCTACTAAACCGAGTTCGCCAGCCATTTATGCCGTATCCATCTTGTCGCCGTCGTCCTTGTCCTTCTTGTCGCTCTGGTCCTTGCTGCCGCTGCCGCTACCGCTACCGCTACCGCTGCCGCTTCCAGAACCGCTGGGTTCGCCGCTCTTGTCCAACAAAGGCTTGTTCTCATCTCCGCCCTCCTCCGCGATACCCTCAAGTTCCTGCTTGCCGTCCTTGGCCTCCTGAGCCTTCCGGTCGCGCTCCTGTCTGGCCTTCTCCTCTTCGTACGACATCCTCAGCGCGAGCGCAAGCTCGGGATCCATGCTGGGGTCGACACCAAACTCCCATTCCTGGCCGCCGCCGCCATCGCCTCCCTGGGCACCAGCGCCACCAGTACCACTGCTCGGTGCGGCTTCTCCGCCTATTATCGGTGTCGTGACGATGGCGTCACTGAGCAGGTTGGCGCTCGGCGGGATGATGGAGAGGTGCGATCCATCGCCACCTTTGACGTTCTCGTTGAACGCCTCGAGCTTCTTGACGTTCTCCGGGGCCAGGTCACCGAAGGCAATAATGTCGACGTTGATGTTGTTCTTCTTCATGCGCTTGGCGAGCTTGACGAGCGACTTCTCGTCCTCAGAGAGGGCGCTGCAGGTGAAGACGATAATGCGTTGCCTTTGAGACTTGTTCTGGCGATGCTTGAGTGCTAGCTGGATTACAATGGACCATTAGTATTCCGATGTTCAAGCTTGGAATGAACGCTAACGACGTACCGCGGCGATGTTGATGCCGGTGGAAAAGTGAGGTGACCCTCTTATCTTGGTGCGGTGCAGGCCGTCCAGAATCTTGCCCATATCAGTGGTCAGGGTAGTAAGAACTTCGGGACCGCTGCCGCCCATGCTCATCAAGCCAACTGACGACTCCGGATTCGACTGGATCTTGGCCGAGAAGATGAGGTTGACGGCATCCTCTTGCGCTTCGAATCGTGAGGGTCTGCGGGGTGATGAGTACGGGCCGTGAAGGGTCATATAGTGCCGTCTTACACATAGTCGCCGTTCCTGCTACTCTCGCTGTTGTCGACCCTGTTCGAGAGTCAGCGGGCTGAAGCTTCCAGCTAAGCAAGGTAGCTCCGCGTACACTATCATAGACGCCTCCAACACCATTTTGGCTGATGTGCGCGGAAATCCCTAGGGAAGATGGAAAAGGTACGGATTTGGGTGATGGATGTGGTGCGAAGCGGATGCAGCGCAGAAAGGCGGGTCAGTTGGTCGGGGATGGTGTAGAGCGAGCTCGGCGACGGTGATGTCGGGAGCTAGGTAGGTCGCTCGACCTGCCAAGCAATTCGCGGGCAATACGATGTTCCCGACCGATCCGCCAAGCATTTTGGGACTCGCGTTAGGTTTCCGTGTTTACGGACGCGCATCACCTCAACGCTACATCCCGTTACATCAGTCGCGCCCAGATAAGAATATCGCCCATTTCGCCCTTGTCGACGCGACTTTGAATCATGGCACCGCAACGCGCCAAAAAGCAGGCTGCCTCGCAGTCATCAGCATTATTGGACGCGGATGCCATACCAAGTTTCCCGGCACCGCCCGCAAACACGACATCAGCCGCTGCCATTTCCTCCGCCATGACTCCCGAAAGACACTCTCCATCGAAGCGGACCAACACGATTACCGAAGCACAGAAACAGGCCCTCATGGACAACCTGCAGCTCGAGAGTACGGCTCCCCAAAGCGACGAGAATGGGCGCGGCTAACCTCGGTAATAGTCACTGAGAGAGCACGAAAGCTGCGCTCGCAGTACGGCCTGCTGGCTCAAGGCCTTCGGTCGCGTCTCGAGATGCGCGTCAATCGCATTCCTACCGCACTAAGGAAGACCAACATCATGGACCTGGTGGAGAAGTACTCGGATCAGCCGCGCGCCGAGCCGCCCACTTCAACGCTTGCGAGGCCCACCCCATCTGTCCATCTGGAGCCTTCGGCATCGACACAAGTAAGCCCAGTACAGAAGCGTGGAACGAAGCGTAGCAGGTACGGACTCCAACTAAACGTACTTGGCAGAACGACATATTGACGAGTTACGATTCCAGTGAGGATTTCCTTGCATCACACGACGAGAACGCCCAGCCGGAGCAAGAACAGGCACTTGCAGTGCCAAAGAAGCGCACCAAGACCACGGCCAACCAAAAGAAGGGCCCCGCACCCGCAAAGTCGCGCGCTCGCACCGTCTCACGCCAGGACCAACCTCTCCAAGTGCTCTCTCCCAAGTCCAACAATTCCCGCACCTACCCCCGCTCGCCCGTGAAATCCATGGATGATGAGAAACTCCACGACTCGCCCACCAAGAACGCGTTCTCGTTCAAGAGCGGCGTGCTCGGCCTTGACGAGGAACGGGGCAGCAAGAGCAAGGCGGGCGCAGGCGCAGGGCGCGGCAAGCGCACTGCCGCCGCTCCCAAGGAGAAGAGGACCACCAGGGCGAGCCTTGCCAGCAGCAATGGCGACGTAGCTACAGACGCTAGCACTGGAACTACTATCGTGAAGAAGAAGACCACGACGGCAGCCAAGAAGACAACGGCACGTAGCGCTGCAGCGACGAAGTCGGCCGCTGCTAAAGCCACGGCTGCTGCGAAGAAGGGAAAGGAGAACGCGCCGGCTGCAACTAATGGTCGCGCTCTGAGAACGAGGACGAAGTAGTGGGTTTAGCCGGACTTTTGTTGTTCTTGGAAAGCATAGGCGTTCTTGGGGCTCCTTTGGGTAGGCGTCATTGGGTTTATTCATGAGCATTGCATTGTTTGGGTAGGGTTGGCTCAGGTCGAATTTCTAGGGACTCGGATTTCGGCTTTTCGAGGAGTACCCCTCGTCTGGTCTCTGGAGTTTTGTACATACAGTATGCACGCGGAAAGTGGCGGCAATACTATGTTCCTACGGAAACGTTTTTGTTGGATAGCAAACCCTTGCATTCTAGTTTGCCGCATACCGTCGTACTCCCGCTGAGGGACGGACCACTCCGCAATCCGCCAAAGTTGTTCTTCTCGGTCATGGATTTACGTGATTGGGACGAAGATCTTCTCGACGGAGCTCATGAAGACAGTGAGATTTGGACTTCATTCACAGTGGAGAATACACGGCTGGTGTGCCTCATCCTTGAGGCCACTTTCAATCTCACCACCACCTGCTCTACGCCTGCTGCTGTCCGCCTTTGTACCCACTACCACTACCACCATACTCTCTTCTCCGTCACCCTTTTCTTCCAATATACTAACCAGGTATAACAGGCGTCCAGCCTCCAACTTAAGCTTGACACTTTCGTCAATAGAGAGTTAAAGCAGTCATCAAAGTAGCTTCTGCTATATATTTATATATATACATCTCTATCCAGATGAATGCTTCAACTCCCCACGCGAGCTGCTTGCATGCTGGCTGGGGAAAAAGAAAAAGTGTATGTCCAATTCACTATGTCTATTTATTACTATTTTATGGTCCTTGCTAAGTATTGCTTGTTGTACTACGCGGTGGATATATACTCTAACGGAACAGCTTCAGTGATGGTACGGGGAACTTGTGAGCCCATATGAGACCAAGAGAATTGCGAGGAGACAAAGCAAACAACGGGAAATAAACCACACTCTGGTATATATGCAATGCTCACCAAAAGAAACAGAAAAGTCACTGGGGTTGCCATATCAAGAAAATCGGGTGGACTCCCGCGAACAGAAGTGGAAAGTTCGGCGATAAAGCCGGACCAAAGCATCCAGATCCACAGCCATACGTCACCAGGAGCTCTGGGACAAAAGTGCGGCCAGGGGTAATAATAATAATAAGTCGCCTGACAAACAGCAGACGGCGCGACAAACAGGGTGCAACGTGCATATATCAGCACTTCGGTGTCTGACCAAACTCGGCATTCTTTCACGACGACGCCGTGTCGGTGTCTGAAGGAAGCTCGGGATTCATTTTCCCGAGTACAGGCTCGGTCGGGATGCAAAGCGGAGCGAGTTGCCAGTTTCAGCGGCACTGGGCCAGCGAGCGTAGCGCGAAATAATGGCTGCAAAAGCGCGTGGCTGACGGGGAATGGGGAAAGTCTGGGGAAGGCGAGTTGATGATGTTGTCGTTGATGAAAGTCCATTGCAAGCGGCGAATCAGGCGCTTTCACATGTCAGCCGTCACAACGTCAGCAGGCAGGCTGCATAGTAGAGCCCCGGATCACGAGGCGACCCTGACATGCATTCACATGCTCGAGCCGCGTCGCACCAGCAGAAGGAGAGCCGTGGGCGGTGTTGGGCGCGGAGGGCTGGCGGCGCGCAGGCCGGGGCCGGTTTGACAATTCCGCTGCCGTCATTGGGTCGTGGCGTGGGTCTGGGGAAGGTTGCCGGCCGAGCTCCACTAACGTGCACGGGCGAGCGTCGCCGAGGTAGAGAGCATTTGTGTGGGGTGGAGCCAGCCCATCAGATCAGCCAAGGCCATTCATTCATTCATACCTACTTAAGTCCCACGCCTGCATTCCCGCGCCCGAGTGTCTGTCTTCACTACTCCCATCTTCCTCCTCCACCCCCACCTCTGCATCCCTCCCTTCTTTTCGTGCAGTTCACCATGGCCCCGAGAGTTATCGTCGTTGGCGCCGGCTGTAAGCTGCTCCCACACCACCACCGCCCTTCTCTCCCAGCTGACAGCCATCGCAGTGTCCGGTCTGAGTGCCGCCCACACCATCTACCTCTCAGGAGGCAATGTTCTCCTTCTCGACAAGAACAGTAAGTCTCCCGATGGCGTGACGCTCAGCTGGTAGTGGATACCTACTTACGGCCGAGCCCAGACTTCATGGGAGGCAACTCCACAAAGGCCACTTCGGGAATCAACGGCGCTCTCACCAGGACCCAGGTCGACCACGAGATCCGCGACAGCGTGAAGCAGTTCTACGACGACACTCTCAAGTCTGCCCGCGACAAGGCCCGCCCAGACCTAATCAGGGTCCTCACATACAAGTCGGCCGCCGCCGTCGAGTGGCTGCAGGATGTCTTCAACCTCGACCTGACCCTGGTCTCGCGGTTAGGGTGAGTAATCAGCCAGAGAATAGCATGACCGGAAATGCCGGCTAACAAACCACCGCAGAGGTCACTCCCAGCCCCGTACCCACCGCGGCCACGATGCCAAATTCCCCGGTATGGCCATTACCTACGCTCTGATGCAGAGGTTCGAGGAGCTGTCCGAGAAGGAGCCCGAGCGCGTCCAGCTCATCAAGAAGGCCAAGGTTACAAAGATCAACAAGGACGGTAACTCCGCCACTGGCGTGACATACGAATTCGGCGGCGAGGAGGTCACCGTTGAAGGCCCCGTAATCCTCGCTACCGGTGGTTACGCTGCCGACTTCTCGGGAGAGAGCTCTCTGCTCATGCAGCACAGGCCCGACACCTATGGTCTGGCCACCACTAACGGTGCTCACGCCACCGGCGATGGCCACAAGATGCTGATGAACATTGGTGCCAACGGCATCGACATGGACAAGGTCCAGGTCCACCCGACTGGTCTCATCGACCCCAAGGATCCCGGCTCCAAGTGGAAGTTCTTGGCTGCTGAGGCTCTCCGTGGCGAGGGTGGGCTGCTTCTCAACGGCAAGGGCCAGCGCTTCTCCGATGAGCTCGGTCACCGTGACTACGTCTCGGGTAAGATGTGGGAGGAGAAGGAGAAGGGCCAGTGGCCCATCCGTCTAGTTCTCAACTCCAAGGCCTCCAACGTCCTTGACTTCCACACTCGTCACTACTCCGGTCGTGGCCTGATGAAGAAGATGACTGGGCAGGAGCTCGCCAAGGAGATTGGCTGCGGCGACAAGGCGCTCCAGGACACCTTCCAGAAGTACAACCGCATTGCCGACGGCAAGGACAAGGACCCCGAAGGCAAGAAGTTCTTCATCAACGGGCCCTTCGACATCAACGACACCTTCCACGTCGCTCTGATGGAGCCCGTCCTGCACTTCACCATGGGTGGTATCGAGATCAACGACCAGGCCCAGGTGCTGAACAAGGACGGCAAGCCCTTCGACGGCCTCTTCGTTTGCGGTGAGCTGGCAGGCGGTGTCCACGGCGCCAACCGTCTCGGCGGTTCGTCACTGCTGGGCTGTGTCGTCTACGGCCGCGTTGCCGGTGAGAGCGCCAGCAAGTACCTCTTCCAGAACCTGCTCAACAGCGGCGTTTCGAGCGCTGCCCAGCGTCTCGGCCAAATCTCCCTGCACATCGATCCCTCGCAGCCCGGCAAGGTACAGGTCGAGTGGGGAAGCGGTGCATCCGGCAGCGGATCCTCCGACGGCGGCGACGCCATCGCGCAGCAGAAGCAGCAATCCGCGGGCCCCGTCCTGAGCAGCTCGAGCGACAGCGCCGACCCGGGCAAGGTGTCCAAGCCCAACAACATGAAGAGCTTCACGGTGCCGGAGAAGGAGTTTTCGCTCGACGAGGTCAAGAAGCACAACAAGAAGGACGACCTGTGGATCGCCGTCAAGGGCGTCGTGCTCGACCTGACCAACTGGGTCGACGAGCACCCGGGCGGCCCCCAGGCACTGTACTCGCACATGGGCAAGGACGCGTCCGAGGAGTTTGAGATGCTGCACGATGATGAAGTCATCCCCAAGTACGCGCCCGAGGTTGTGATCGGGCGCGTTAAGGATGCGGAGATTACGCTCAAGTGGTAGTGTTGTTGAATATATATCCAAACCTGTGCGAGCTTCTTTTGCGTTACGGCGACGGGTCAGGCGGCGTGTGTGCCGAAAGAAAGAGGAAATGGGAAAGGGTTCAGGGCGTTTTTATTATTGTTTTTTTTCTTGGCCATGGTATGCATGGTGGATGGTTGGGCGATTTTGTATGGGAAGGGAACTGTATTATTTTTTGATACATACAAAGACTATTTGGAGAGGAATGTCATAAGACTCTTTGTTCATCATGGAATAAAACTCAGCTGTTGTTGCATTTTTGGCGCGTGATTGTGCGAAGGAGGGTACGAGGTGTGGACGGAGGAAGAAACCAAGCAGAAATGGTACCGACATCGGGGACGTCGCACTAATCCCTTTTGGGAAGTGCTGTTTTGTTCGGCGTATATCAGTGGTGGTTTCTTTAGTACTCTTGCACTCGCTCTACACACTCTTAAAATGTGTATGCTTACATGTGTGGAGTATTGCAGGACTTACTGGGCATCAGTTCCTTTCGTTGCATTCGTTACTGGAAGCAACCGCTCCGAAGTCCTACCGCACAGAACTCAGCTTTATCCATAGCTACTGGCAAGCACCATCTTTAGGAAATGCTGAAAGGCATAGTTATAATGTTTGCGTGGCGGATATCGTTGATGGTCTGTTCAGTACGCACGCTTTCTCTGCACACTCCACAGTGATCAGTCAAGACAGTAGCAAGTTTGGTACATTCCAACAGTCCATACACGTGGATGCTTCAACTACTGATCGAGATAGATACAGGCGTGATTTAGCCGCATGATATCTACGAGAGTGGTCGTTTGGGGATCAGCTGTTCCTCGCGGCCATGTGATCGTGGGCGTTGGGTCTTTGCTTTACGCCCGGAAGGCTTTAAAAGACTGTCGTGCGGCTAGAGAATCAACTTCTCCTTCCATAACTCGGTTCCGTGGGTTTCATTTCGCTCGCTTGAACCGACCCTTCTCGGACTTGCCGTTTCTTTTTGGAGACAGAGCACACCCACTTTGCCTTTTCCGCGTTCTTGGTGGAATGAGAACTTAGAAGGTAGAGGGGAGGAGAACGGCAGCAGGATTAAGAGAGCATAATTAGGACGCACGCGAAAATAAAGTGCTAGTTAACATCGTTAAAGAAGTTTGCTGGGGATCATCTGTTCCACTTCATGCTGCGTAGCGCCTGTGCATATATCGACCAAGGCGGACACGTAGGGTTTATGAGGGGAAAGAAAAGCGCAGGACCAAGTTACCCACACACAAGAAATGTTGCGCGAAAATAGAGTGGTTCGTCCAGTTCTAGAATGGATCAGCCGCGATGAAGAAGTGCGATGGGAGGTCCGAAAAGACAGAGAGTCCCCCCTTTCTTACCTCCAGTACTCATCAACGTACAGCTGGTCCCATGCCGAGCAGCTCTCAATCCCGCCCCATGGGCACATGGAAGCTCAACGCCCAGCTAATCGAAGCCTCATCCATCGATCCTGGCAGCCGACCTCCCGCCTTGCTGCCCGTGATCACCTTCCCCTCGGAGTCCGACTCCCCTCCCTTTAAATAAAACCCCCTCAATCCCACCTCTTCGGAACCCCCAAACCCAACCCAAGTGTTACTGGCCACTATGCAACACTCAACATACTGGCGTGAGTCTCCAAAGCAAGAACTAGAACTGCATTCGTCCTCCTCCTCCTCCCGCTCAAAGCCGCTCGACAAGAAGCGCACGTCTCCAGCATCGAGCCTTAACGCTGCAGCTCATCAAGGGGCAGAAGAAAAGGAACGGGCTGCTCTCCAGCAGCATAGCGGGATAGATAGCTCTATCAGCATCAAGCGTTAAGTGATGAGGCTCGGCATGTTCACGAGTAGATGGGATGGGGGTTGGTCAGGTATGAGTATACGTAGAGCGACCCATGGGAAGTCTGGAAATCGGACCGGAACGTATTCACATCGCCCATGGACGATTGGTGAAGACAAAGTACGAGCAACCACAAGCAAGGTATGTCCAAGATGCCCTCACTGTGTCTGTCGGTGAGAGGAAGGAGAGAGAGAAGGTGCACTTTTCCGCAGTTTTATGGCGCCAGGCCCACCTGAGCGTTGGAACCAGCTCTCGTGACCATTGCTGTTTCCACCCATCACAGGACCTCATCATTCCAAGGACACGAAGCAGAAAACCCATCATCATCAAAATATTACTTTAAACTTTTCACATTACGACATCCATATCCTCTCCTCCTCCCCCAGTTAAACATCCCATCAAACCTTCAATCCCAAATCGCTCTCCCGATTCCCAAACGCCTCCTCCTTCAACCCCGCCGCATACGCACTCTGCTCCGTCAACGTCGGCAGCCCGACCCTCGAATTGATCCAATCAAACACGGCCGTGTGCCACAGCAAGCTGTTCTCCTGCTTCAGCACCCAATGGTTCTCGTCAGGGAAGGTCAAAAACGCGCTC
Organism: Dothiorella sarmentorum; assembly: GCA_023082095.1. Lineage (NCBI taxonomy): Eukaryota > Fungi > Ascomycota > Dothideomycetes > Botryosphaeriales > Botryosphaeriaceae > Dothiorella > Dothiorella sarmentorum. Next base: position 111,222 of record JAJMVL010000104.1, read on the forward strand.
TCCACGCCGCGGTTCTGCAGCACGTTGAAGGCCGCCAGGCCCTCGGCGATGGTGAGGCGGTAGTCCAGCTCGTTGTGGATGATCAGGTGCGGCGTGGCCCACTTGTCCGTGTGCGCCGACGGGTCCCACTCGAGCCACGACTCGCGGTTGTTCCAGTACTTGCCCTCGAGGTCGTGTTCGGGGAACCAAATCTCTTCGGACGCGAGTTGCGACGTCATGCTGAAGACGCCGTCGTGCGTGACGAGAGCCTTGAATTCCCGGCCCAGGTCGTGCCCCTGGATCCAGTTGGTCAAGAAGCCGCCGTAGCTGGCGCCGAGCTCGACGGCGCGGTCCGTGTCGACGTAGGCGAGCTTTTCCTTGATGTAGGTGAAGCCGTTGACAACGTCCTCGTAGGGGAGGCCGCCCCACTGGCCTTGGATGGCGTCCGTGAGGGCTTTGCCGTAGCCGGTGCTGCCGGTTGGGTTGGGCGCGACGACGACGTAGCCTTGCTCGGCGAAGACGGCCGGGTTCCAGCGGTTGCTCCATGTGTCTTCCCACGCGCCCTGGGGCCCGCCGTGGATGAGGTAGGCAAGCGGCCAGGTGGCGTTGGCTGTGAAGTTGGATGGGACGATGACCCAGGCATGGATCTTGGTGCCGTTGGCAGCGCCGGGGTACCAGATTTCGGAAACCTGGCTGCGCGACAGGCCGAAGAGCGCGCCGTTCTTGGTGGCGGACGAGACCTGGACGGGCTCCTCGCCGGGCGTCAGCAAGAAGTAGACGGAGCTGTCGACCAGGTTGGTTCCGGAGATGAAGATATCGCCGCTCTCAAGAGGGCGGGCGTCAGAAACACCGCCGTCATTGAAGATCAGAGTCGGCTCGTCGCTGCTGGTGGCGTTGGAGGTAGGGACCGGAGTAGAATACAGAGACACGCGGCCAATGTTCTCGGCGACCAAGTACAGAGTCTTGCCATCCGCGGCCCAGTACACGGCGGACGGGCTGCGGTCCCAAGAACCCTTGTTGTCGGCCGTGGCAAATGCGTTGATGGCCGAAACAGGACGGGAAACATCAGGAACGACAAACAGCTGCAGCTTGTCGGACTCGTACTGGATCTCCCTCATGCGGACGAAGGCCAGGGACTTGCCGTCGGGCGAGAAGACGGGAGAAGTGCTCTGGCCCTCGAAACCGGTAGTCGAGACCTCGACAGGGGCCGGGGGAGCCGACTCGGTGAAGGTGGAGAGGGAAACGAGGTAGACGTTGATCTTGGTGTAGATGGCAGGGTTGAGCTCGGGGTCCTTGGCAACGAAGGCGATGCCGGTGGAGCTGATGTCGAAGTTGTCGGTGCCGCCGAAAGGAGGAACGGGGCTCTCGAGCTTGGTGCCCTTGAGAGCGTTGACAACGGGAGACAGGCTGTACTGCTCGCCATCCTTGGCCAAGGCACCGTAGAAGATGGCGTTGCGGTTGGGCGTGATGTACGTGTCCCAGTGACGCACGAAAATGGCCTCGTAGTACCTTCCAGTAGAAGCAGAGGTGGTGGCCTTCTCGGCGTTGTAGATGGAGCCGTCGGGCTTGGCCAGCGCCGTGATGGCAAAGGCGAACTTGCCATCGTCCAGAGACGCGACCTTGACGCCGCTGGCAGAGCCGTCGATGTTGCCGGCCGTGTAGTTGCTGGTTTTTCGTCAGTACGAAATTGTGGGGGAAATAGAGACAGCAAAGGACATGTACTCGAATCCGTCCAATTGATGAAGAAAACATAAAGAATACTACTGACCTGTTCACGAAATCATCGTACGGACCCACCAGGACATTGGTGGTGCCATTGGAGCCAGACGACAGGACGAGGATGTTGTCACCATCCAGCCAGGTAGGCTCGGAGGCATCACCGTCGGAGACGAGGGTGCTCTCGCCCGACGCAACATCAAGCACGCGCAGCTCGGCAGAGCTAGAGTGGTCGGCGAACGAGTAGGTCGAGACGGTGTACAGCACCTTGGAGCCGTCGGCATTGGGCACGCCCGAGGAGCGGCGCGGGGCGCTCAGCAGCACCTCGGGGGTGAACTTGGCAGCCTTGATGGTCATGGCCAGCAAGGCTAGCAGCAAGAAGGAGAGGAAGCCTGCGCGCGCCATTGTCGTGGGGCTGGCTCAGCGTCTCTTCGAGTGGGAGGGAGGAGAGAAAGGTAGGGCGGTGGACAGATGCAAAAGAATTGGTGCAATATATACTTATATCATCTGCTTACCTCAACGATGCAATGATGGCAATGTTTAATCCCGCGGACCAGGAACGTGGGTACCTAGAACAAAGAGGCAGCACAGAAAGATGGAAGCGAGGAAGCGGGCCAACAGTAGAGCGTGCTTCGGCCGGAGCTTGTCTCGTTCTGGCAGCTGTTGTGCCGGAGGACGATGTAACGGTACTGGTGGGCGGTGCGGAGAAAATCCTACCGGTGGCCGAGGCCTGTCAGTCAAAGGGAGGGCTTTTTGAGTGCGACCGATAAGCGGTTTGGGTGAGGAGATGTGATATGAGCGGCGCTGTGATATACAGGTCCTGCAGCTGCATGGGGAAGGTGCATGAGTTAATACGATTGCACCCCGCTCGCTAGCCTCTGTGCCTCTTCCCGGGCCCGACCGCTTTACTCATTGCCGCTTATGCAACCACTGCAGCTTCAATTAAATCCTTCGACGGGGCGTGTACATGGCGACATTGAGCCAATTGCTTGCCACATCACCTCGAGTCCTTTTACAGACGATGGAATTGAGTTTTCAGACGGCGTCGTGGGAGGTGGAGAAGAGACTCAGACAGAAATGGAGCAGGAGAGCACCGGCCACGCCTACAATACCGATACCCGCCGACGGCCAGTGGGCCACGACTCACAGCACATCTGCTAAGCGGTCAAGCTCTTGCGCCATGCTTCGGCGCTGCGTGCTCTTTGGACATTCGCATGCAATATTCGTCATTGAACGCGCTGCCTTGGTCATTTGCAGGGGCAAGCGGCCCTAGCCACATGCGCCCCGGACTCTTGTCAGGTACCACGGATGATACGACATGTAGATAGCTGCCCATTCCGTCTTGTCGCCTGCAGAACACACTTGGCGCGCCTGATTCTAGACTGGGTCATTGAAATCCAACGAAGCTGAATTATATACGTGACAAACATGCATCGAGGAAATGAAAAAGGGAAAATCAATAGCCTTACACCACATTACTACATACCTGACGCCTGCCCGGGTATCAAAACAACACGCCGCAACCGCGCTTCACCATCTTCAATCGTCACCGTCGCCGTCCCCCGGCAGCTCCATGATCACGTCTTCCACGATGTGAATCAGCTCGTCCACGTCGGGCCGCTCTGCCGGCTCGACCCGCAAGCACTTCCGCACCACCTCCTTGACCTGCTCGCTGATGCCGCCCTCCTGCGGCGACGGCGACGGCGCCACCGCCTGCTTCTGCTTGCCGTGCTGCTGCGCTGCGCCGTCGCCCGGGAAGCGCCAGTCGCCGCCGAGCACGCACATGCTCAGGCTGCCGCCCGTCTCCTCGGAGCGCGCCTCGAACGGCGACTTGCCCACCAGACACGCGTACAGCGTGCAGCCGAGCGACCAGATGTCCACCTTGGTGTCGATGACGCTCTCCGTCTTGACGTCGAACAGCTCCGGCGCCCGGTACGGCATGGTGCTGTGCTCCGCCGCCGTGTCCTGCACCTGCAACGCCAGCGAGCGCGATGTGATGGGGATGGGTGATGGCGCGAGCGAGCCCAGGTCCATGAGGATGGGCGTCTTGCCGTCGTCCGCGATCATGATGTTGCCTTGTCCGTTGTCAGCCTTCGCTCCGTCAAAAAAGTGTCGTGTAACCCACCTGGCTTGATATCTCTGTGCGCGTATGCCCTCTGCTCTCCCGGCGCAACGCCGTCCTGGCTCGCCGTGACCTCATCGTCCATCAGCGGCTCCGCCGCCCCGTCCTCGTTATCATCGTCATCATCCCTCCTGCTCTTCTGCTGCCGCCGCGCGCCTGCTTCCTCCGCCGCCTCCGCATCAGCCCGCGCAGCCTCCTGTCTCACCCTCTTCGCCTTTCCCTGACTCGCCGGGCCGCCCGGGCCGCCCTTGACGTTGTACTGATGCATCGCCTTCAGCGCCCTGCACACGCCGAGGAACAGGATCATGAGCCTGCGCTCGGGGAAGTTTGTGTGGTTGACGAGATTGGCGTTGATCAGGTCCTGCAGGTTGCCGCGGCGGTAGTACGGGAGCAGGATGTAGACCGTCTTCGCGCCCGGGTCACTCTTGTCCGAGGCGATGCTGTGGTCCATGCAGTGGATGATGTTGGGGTGCGGCGTGAACAGGCTATAGGCCTCTACCTCCTTGAGCGCCTGCGACACCGACTCCTGGCCGAAGGGACACCGTATCTTCTTGAGCGCGTACAGGTTCTGGCCCGAGCCGTCTTGCACCAGGTAGACGTACGAGAAGCCGCCCTGCAGACAGTATTGCTACATCAACATCATATCCGTCCTCGCCGATGGGAGTTTTGAGAGATCGGTGGAATTGCGTGACGTACCTCGCCGAGAAGACGCAGGATCTTGAAGCTGCGGCCATTGATCTTGAGCTGGGGCGTGCCGGGAAAGCAGGACATGCAATTGGTCAGGGAGTAGACCAGGTCGAGGAAGTAGGAGCCTAGTGATGACATGCTGAAGCGCGGCGCGAGGCCTTCCGGATAGGAAGGGTCTCGGTAGGACGAGGGAGTTTCGGGGAATTCGGGGTGGTAACCGCTGCGGGCGATGCGCGATAACTCCAGTTTGACTGATTGCGGTGTCGGCGAAGTTTCTAGGTGTGGTTCTGGGGGTGTATGGTGAGATGCGTGGAGGAAGACGAGGGTGTTGTAGGTACGTGGTAGTGTTGGAGTGTTGCAGCTTAGGGCGAGCTTAGACCGGAGCTTCGGGGATTGTTTGCCTCAGGCATCCAAACGACACATGACACACCACGACACACTCTCTCACTGTGACTCTGCGCGCAACCCACTAGCAGTGTGGATTATTCCTGCATGTAAGCAAGTGCTCCAAGCTTGTTGCGCCTCGACCTGTGAGAACGCCTTAATTGAAGCTGCTAGTCCACCATCCTGCAATCAACGTCATTCTGTTGCGACTTCGGACTCTGGGGACTCACCCCCCATTCGCCTTGAAGCATCCTATCATGCACTATAATACCCACTGACTGGGTGAGCATGCCCCCGCGTTGGTCTACTCGTTCCGATATCGGCACTTCCCCATTGAGCATCACCGCTCCAACACCACATAAATACCCAAGCCATCTGCCTGGAACTCGTCTTTAACCACTTCCAGCCAGAGCATCCAACCTCCAACATGGCCGAAGACCAAACCAACAAAAAAGACCACTGGTCTTCCGAGGCAAGTGCTCGCATACATGTCCCATCCCATCCCATGATTAACACACCACCCCAGAAATACACCACCTCCGCCGCCTTCGTCCCCCTCCTCACCAACACCATCACAACCTACCTCTCCCCCACCCCCACCGACCGCATCCTCGACCTCGGCTGCGGCGACGGCCTCCTCTCCGCCCGCATCGCCGCCACCCTCGACCCAACCAGCAACGGCCACCTCCTCGGCCTCGACGCCTCCGCCTCCATGATCCGCAGCGCCAGCACCGCCCACGCCTCGCCCACCGCCACCTTCCGCGTCGCCGACTGCGCCGCCCTCGGCGCCGCTGCCCTCCCAGACCTCCTCACCCCCTCCTCCTTCGACAAGGTCTTCTCCAACGCCGCCCTCCACTGGATCCTGCGCGCCCCCGCCACCCGCACCGCCGTCTTCGCCGACGCGTTTCGCCTCCTCAAGCCCGGCGGCGCGCTCGTCTTCGAGATGGGCGGCGCGGGCAACATCGCCGAGGTCCAGGCCGCGCTCGCCGCGGCCATGGTGACGCATGGCGGGGTCTCCGACATTGAGGCCGCGCGCGAGGCGTGTCCGTGGTTCTTTCCGGATGAGGCGTGGGTGAGGGAGGTGCTGGGGCGGGTGGGGTTTGAGGTGGAGAGGGTGGAGAGCGAGTATCGGCCGACGCGGTTGACGGAGGGGGAGGGGGGAGGGTTGGAGGGGTGGGTGCGGTTGATGGGGGCGGGGTGGTTGGAGGGGGTGGACGAGGGGAGGAGGGAGGGGGTGGTGAGGTGGGTGGTGGAGGTGTTGAGGGGGGCGTGCAGGCGCGAGGATGGGGGGTGGTGGTTGGGGTATGTGAGGTTGAGGGCGGTGGCGAGGAAGCCGGTTGGTGCTGAGTGAGGACTTCTCTCCTTTATGCTTTTCTTATCTTATTTGTGATGTCGGTTGGGGTTTCTTTGGCGGGTGGTCTTAGTCTTAGTTTACTTTGCGAAATTGATTCGGGATCCGGCTGCTGAGACTTTGAGTGCCTGGCTAGTTAGAGGTTGAATTGCTCGTTTGAATGAGTGACAAAACTCAAAGATTTCTCCTTAACAGATCCTGTTAACCTGCGTACGCTAGTACAACGCCCGGGCTTTGTGTCAATTGTGCAAAGCATGATAGCTTATCAGAGAAAGAGGATGGCTTAGTAAGGTTGTGGTATTTGATTGCCACTACTCGCCGGCTCGTAAGGAGAAATTGAGGCAGGTCATTTCCCTATCGCAGCTCAGCTCTTACCAGCAGCCAGTTTCTTCCTTCTCATTAGCTCACTCAGCGGCACGTCATCTTCATCGACATTGTCGTAAAACTCAGCCTCCTCATCGACGCCAAAATCTCGTAGCCTCTCTCCCTCGGAGTTCTTCCAAGCCTCCTCACCCGATTCACCATCATAGTCGTCTTCATCGGGTGTCTCCTCGCCATCGAGGCCCTTGACTTGCTCGGAATTCTCCAGGCGCTGGTGGAAAGGACGTCTCCGTTGCAGGCCCGTGGACTCCCAGCGCTTGAGGTCTTGTTCTTGCCTTTGCTTGAATGCCTCCATAGCCTCCCGGTCGTCAAGGTCAGGAACTCGGTGATTGAAGGCGTCCTCGGGGTTGAATACCCGCTTTTGGCGAGGCATGCGGTCTGGATCAGGCGGCGGCCAAGTGACGGATGGGTCTGAGAAGGAGTGTTAGAGCAGACTGCCTCTACGCGTGAGAGTAACAATGGGCTACCTTCAAAACCGTTGACCTCGAAATTCAGGCCCGTCTCATTCGGGGGAGTGGCAGCAAATGGCCATAACCAAGCCAAGGGCTATTACGTGTGATTAGCGAATATATGGCAGAATAATCTGACAGGAGCATACGTTTTTGGTACCCATAGCCTGGGCCATGTTGGCAAAGATGCCAATGTCGTAGGGAAACTCTTGCTTCTTTATTCTAATCCTCTTCCCATCCGGACCGTCAAGACAACCGCCCAGGTAACGAGCGCGGTTCAGCAGGGTCTCGTGGCGCTCCATCTCCCAGCTCTCGATGGAGGTGAAGTTGCCGATGAACATGTAGGCGAAGCGGAGGGTCATGATGCCGACGCCAAAGAGGGTGAGCGAGTTGACGAGAATCAGCACGAAGAGGTGGCCGAGCTGGGGGGATGAGGGACCGAGGTACTGTCCGGTTTCAGGTGAGTAGGTACGAGGGCAGCTGGAGCAGAAGGCGTAACGCACGCTGGGGAGATTACGGTTCTCCCAGACGACGGCGCCGCGGATGTAGAGTAGGTACTCGTTGTAGGCCAGGGCGAGGGAGGCGTGGACAATGACGCGCATGAAATGGGGGTAGGTGGTGTGGGAGACACAGTTTGCCAGCCACGGGCAGTGGTGGTCCATTTTGGGTATACATCTATTTCTGGGTCAACCTATCTACGCGGTCCGCAGTGCTGGCAGCATTACCTTCCACATATCTTGCAGTGGTGGGCGCGTGGAGGCTTGGGAGCTTCGCACTTGCTGCACCAGCGCGGACGCACCCGGGGGGCATCCTCGTCCTTCTCTTTTACAGGTTTATCCTCTCCATGCACTCTCACGGGTGGTGGAGCCCAGCCCTTGGGCACGCGACCGGCATCAGTCAAGCAGGCGCGGGCAAAGCTCGTGAGCAAGCATGCCAGGAGAAGGTTGAATGTTATTTTCTGGTTTCTCTCCAGCGGGTGCGGGTCAAGATGCGGGTACAGGAGTTGCGACGAGTAGCCCAGGAAGGCTATGAGGACGAGGACGGCGGGAACAGCGAGCGATGAGGCCGAGAAGGCGGCCATTGCGGGCGTGGGGTGGGCGAGGAAGGTCTACGCGTGGTTTAGCGGTGATCCATGGACATATGCAACAGCTGTCGTGGCAGGCGTGTTCTGAGTGAGATGGTCGAGGAGCTTTGAGGCTGTGGAGGGCAAGATGACGCGCAGCGCAGCTCCAGGGTCTCGGTCGTCTCGCTTGCGCGCAGCCTGGGACATGACCCACCAACTCCATCTCCTCCCTCTACTTCTTCCACTTCCACTAATGGAAAAATGCGCTAAACAATCACCATGAATCCCATTGTCGGTGAGCTAACCTCTCTCATGCTTTCTCTGCAGTTATCTAACATCAGCCCCAGAATCATTCCTCTCGCTTCTGATCCCAGCTGTCATCCTGCTCCACTTGGCGTGGGCTCCCTACACCAAAGTCGAGGAGTCCTTCAACATCCAAGCTGTGCACGACATTCTAGTCCACGGAATCCCTACGCACAATGTCAATGACTACCTGGCCGACCACTATGACCACGTTTCCTTTCCTGGCTCTGTTCCCCGCACCTTTACCGGTGCCTTGATGCTCGCCGGCCTGTCCAGACCATTGGTCCCGTGGCTGACATCGCCTGCTCAAGTCCAGCTGCTAGGTACTTGCTCCTGGTCCCCGCTGCACTCCTTTCTGTTAACAGCCGTCAGTCCGTGCCATTCTCGGTCTGTTCAATGCCTTTGCCCTTCTTTCTTTCCGCAGGGTCGTGTGGAGAGTGTTTGGCAAGGCAGCTAGCAATTGGTTCGTGCTGTTCCAGGCCAGCCAGTTCCATCTGATGTACTATGCTTCTCGCACACTGCCCAACATGTTCGCCTTTGGAATGAGTGAGTTCCCTGCCTACTTTGTTTGACCCTTGTATCTGACCATGACCAGGCACCTTCGCATTGGGCTTCTACCTCAACTCCATTACCAACCCAGACCGGGCCATCTCTTCCAAGTACCTCCGTCTCTCCTTCTACATCCTCACCATCGCCGGCATAGTCTTCCGCTCCGAGCTGGCAATCCTCCTCGCAACCCTGGCCATCTACCAGCTGATCCAACGCCTCCCCTCCGAAGGCCTCTTCCCCTTCATCCGCTTCCTCATCCCTGCAGGCATCGCAGGCGCAGTCATCGGCCTCCTGGTCACCGTCTCCATCGACACCTTCTTCTGGCGCACCTGGCCGCACCCGCTCTGGCCCGAATGGCGCGCCTTCTCCTACAACACGCTCGAGGGCCACGCCTCGGAATGGGGCGTCTCGCCCTGGTACTACTACTTCCTCAACGCGCTCCCCAAACTCCTCTTCAACCCCCTTACATACACCATCCTCATCCCCTGGGCCACCCTCAACCCCACCACGCGCGGGCCCAGCTTCGCCCTCCTCGCCCCCAGCCTCTCCTTCGTCGCCCTCTACAGCGCCCTCCCGCACAAGGAGTGGCGCTTCATCATCTACATCATCCCGGCCCTCACCGCCGTCGCCTCGGCCGCCGCCGGTTGGATCAGCGTGCGCGCCTCAAAAGCGCGACTCTACCGCCTCGCCACCATCGCCCTCTTCGCCTCCGTCGCCGCGAGCTTCGCCATCAGCGCCGCCCTGCTCACCATCTCGGCGACCAACTACCCCGGCGGCGCCGCGCTCGTGCGCCTGCACCACGTCGTTGCGATGCAGGGCGGGCAGGCGCCGCGCGTCCGGGTGCACCTCGACAACCTCGCGTGCCAGACGGGCGTCACGCATTTCGTCGAGAAAGCCGGGCCCGTGTTGCCGCTCGCTGCTGGCGGCGAGGCGCAGCGCGACGGCGAGTGGTTGCTGCGGCACGACGGCGGCATCGAGTACATCGCCTATGCCGAAGAAGAAAAGCTGGCGCGAGCCAGAACGGCGCGCGAGGAGCGGCGGAACCGGTGGGTGTACGACAAGACGGACGACGCGGACACGCTGCTGGACCCGGGATTCTGGGAGGGCTTTGACTACGCGCTGGTGGAGCGGCCGGAGAAGGCGATTGGGCGGTGGGAGGTGGTGGATGTGGTGTATGGGTTTGGCGGGGTGAAGGTGGTGCGGCCGGGGGAGGTGCTGGGGGCGGTGCAGGGCGGGGTGGAGGAGGGGCTGGGGCCGAGGAGCGAGAGTTTGAGGCGGATGGTGCTGGGGGATGAGGAGGAGAAAGGGGGGTGGGTGTGGAAGGTGTTGGAGGATGCGGTGAGGGAGAGGGTGATGAGGGGGTGGTGGGTGGGAGTGCGGATGGAGCCGAAGATTCGAATTTTGAGGAGGTTACCGTTGGTGTAGGGTACTGAGCGGTCTGGATACTGCTTGTGCTCGTAGGTACGTCAGCTCGAGCGCTCAGATAAAAGTGAAGGTAGGTTATTCGTATGGATTGTCAGAGGCTGTACTAAAATAGAAGCGAGTTCACATGAGGAGTTCAGATCGACATGCAAATCAAACAAAGGCGACCAAAGGTAGGTGTTTCAACGCTTTTTCCCTATATGCAAATCAAACAAAGGCGATTGGGGTAGGAGTTTCAACGTGTTTCCCTCGATGCGCACCAAACAGATTGGCACCGCCCATGAAGTGGAGTTTGTATGACGCAATACGGCAACGAATTCGACCGGTCAGCCCTTTGTTGCAAGCTGCAAGCAGCAAGCAGCAAGGAGGTGTCAAGTGTCGTTAATAATGGTCCCACGGGTGGAGTCAGAGCCGATAGAGCAATTCGAAGTAAGCTCTGGAGCAAAAAGCTTAGCCATGAAGGGATCCACTACACGCGTAGTGATGAATATACACAATCTCCACGACACAACAGTGAAGGAGGACGGGCCACATTTCGACTTTAGCCGTTGGAATGCGTTCCAGACCACGTTGGTGGGCATCATTGTTTGCCCTGCCACGCCTACTCTGCTTATCGCCGAGGTGTCGAGGAGAGAGGTTCAGGAGGGGCCCGAGGGTGGCGTAAGCGTTGAGGTCTCCCGTCCGTCCATGAGCATCTCGCCATTGCTCTAACACCGAGACCGAAGAGCAGTAATAATGAGTTGTCCTCCAGGCGTGTTACACTTACCTAATGCGGCACGCGACAAATCCTTGCGGCAGTTCAGAATGATGTCGTCAGCCGCGCAAAGGGAGCATTGTTTTTTCCCCGCGCGCTTCGCACCTGATGCATGACGCCAGGGTCGCGGTGCCATCTGCTCGTCAGTCGACGAGAAAGAGCCAAAACGTGAAACCCGATCTACGTCTGCGATCTTCAAAAACGTCCTCGGCTTTAACATCGGAGCTCACCGCAGTAAATATGGCGCCTGTTGTTTTTGCGGTCAGTGGCTAGCCTCTACTTTAAACCATTTTCTCTCCGCTTCATCTTCTCCAAACTTCGTGTGCACTCCTTTGTCTTCCACGTGTGTTTCTTCCATCCTTCTCGTCGCCGTCCCTCCTCTCCACCATCCCCTTTCCACCACCGTAGGACAGAAAGACAGCTGTTATCGCCGCGCAAAAGCCCGCCGCACGTACGACGCCCTAGTGCCATCGCGCCATTGGCAACAACTACCGGGACGCCACCATAGATTCCACCCGCCGTCTAGAAACACACAAAGAGTATATAAAGGCCGAGCCGCAACCCTTGGTTTCTCCTTTCAACCCAAAACCACCAATGGCTTCGCCCAACGACGACGCCGCCGTGAGGACACCCGCCACGGCCCTCGAGGCCGAGGCTGAGGCCGGAGCGGGCGCCTCCGCCACCAATGCCACGCCTGAAAATGTCGCGCTGGGAGAGAAAGAGCAGGAGCAGACGAATGTTGGAGACCATCCTGGAGAGCCCGAGAGGAGTGCGGCCAAGATTGCCATCATCATGTTTGCGCTAGGAGTACGTATTTTTCGCCACCAAAGAACCGCCCCTCCGCAAAAGGGAGATGAGAAGGGTATCTCGGCGCGTATGGTGTTGAGACCGACTTTGGAGCATTCTATTCGGACATGAAAATATGCGGTCCCACAGCCCAGTCCAATTGGAATGCTCCAAAGCTCCGGAGAAAGACACCCACGACGAGACCACTCAAAAATAAACACAGAAAGATGCTAACCCCCCTCCCAGATGGCCGTCTTCCTCGCCGCCATGGACATCACCATCATCACCACGGCCCTCCCGACCATCAGCGCGCACTTCCACTCGGCCGCGGGCTACACGTGGATCGGCTCTGCCTTCAACCTCGCCGCCGCCGCCTCGACGCCCATCTGGGGCAAGCTGTCCGACATCTTCGGCCGCAAGCCCGTGCTGCTCGTCGCCAACGTCGTCTTCTTCATCGGCTCGCTCGTCGCCGCCTTGGCCGTCAACATCGGCATGCTGATCGTCGCCCGCGCCATCCAGGGCATCGGCGGCGGCGGCCTGATCATCCTCGTCAACATCGTCATCAGTGATCTGTTCTCGATGCGGAGCCGTGGCCAGTATTTTGGCATCATCGGTATGGTTTGGGCGCTTGCTTCGGCGCTGGGGCCGGTCATTGGAGGAGCGTTGACGGAGAAGGTTTCTTGGAGGTGGTGGTATGTATTCCCTTTCTGAGATGAACCCAAGAAATCAAACTGACACGCCACAGCTTCTACATCAACCTCCCCCTCGACGGCCTCGCCTTCGCCATCATCCTCTTCTTCCTCGACCTCCACACGCCCCGCACCCCCATCCTCGTCGGCCTCCGCGCCATCGACTGGACCGGCTCCCTCGCCATAATCGGCGGCACGCTCATGCTCCTCCTCGGCCTCGAGTTCGGCGGCGTCACCTTCCCCTGGTCGTCGCCCACCGTCATCTGCCTCATCGTCTTCGGCGCCCTCACCATCGGCCTCTTCCTCGTCCTCGAATGGCGCGTCGCCACGTACCCCATCATGCCGCTCCGCATCTTCTCCACGCCCTCCAACATCGCCGCCCTGGGCGCCTGCTTCTTCCACGGCTTCGTCTTCATCAGCGCCACCTACTACCTCCCGCTCTACTACCAAGCGGTCCGCGGCGCCTCGCCCATCCTCTCGGGCGTCTACCTCCTCGCCTTCGCCCTCTCCCTCTCCATCACCTCGGCCGCCACCGGCATCATCATCAAGAAAACCGGCGCCTACCACCCCTGCATCCTCGCCGGCTTCGCCATCATGACGCTCGGCTACGGCCTCTACACCGACCTCCGCGCCGACTCGCCCTGGACCAAGATCATCCTCTACCAAATCGTCGCCGGCATCGGCGTCGGCCCCAACTTCCAATCCCCCCTCATCGCCCTCCAAGCCCGCGTCCACCCCCGCGACATCGCCACCGCCACGGCCACCTTCGGCTTCGTCCGCAACCTCGCCACCGCCATCTCCATCACCGTCGGCTCCGTCGTCTTCCAGAACGAAATGGCCTCGCGCCGCGCGCCCCTCGTCGCCTCCCTCGGCCCGGACCTCGCCTCCGCCCTCGCCGGCGCCTCCGCCGGCGCCAACACGGAAATCGTCGCGAGCTTGCCCCCGCAGCAGCGCCAGGTCGCCCGCACCGCCTTCGCCGACAGCCTCGCCGCCATGTGGATCATGTACGTGTGCTTCGCGGGCGTGGGCCTGCTGGTGAGCTTCTGCATCCGGCCCAAGGTGCTGGCGGCGACGCACGCGGAGCAGCGGACGGGCGTCGAGGGCGAGGAGGAGAGCAGGAGGGCGGCGCGCGCGGAGAAGAAGCAGCTGCGGAAGAGGGCTGGGACGAAGGGGATCGTGGAGGAGGCGAGGAGCAGCGGCAGCGGCAGCGGCAGCGGCAGCGTGGCGGATGTGGATTTGGAGGAGGGGGGCGGGGATGCCGGCGCGGTGGAGAAGGAGGCGGCGGAGAGCAATGCGAGCGCGAAGGATGTGGCGACGGCGTGATGGGGGAAACGTGGAGTTTTTCTGTTGCATTTTCAACAAGAGAGAGAGGGG